>JASFAX010003018.1:0-43892 GCA_030737875.1 Allium sativum
TATTTGAATTAAAGAAAATCGAATATAAGTTATTCGAAGAAAGATAATCGAATATAGTTTATTCGAATTAAAGAAAATCGAATATTAGTTATTCGAGGGAGTTAATCGAATATTAGTTATTCGAAAGGAGTTATCGAATATAGTTTATTCAGATAGAGAGAAAAAGAGTTATCGAATATTGGTTATTCGAAGGAGAGTTATTGTAACGACCCGCATTCTACGCATCGAAGGATCGTAGAATATTTATTTCTTTCACATACGGAGTCGTATGGTCATGTAACTTTGGGAGACGACTATTGGGGTCATTTCCCATGTTCATGATTTTTGCCGATTTTTAAATGACCATTTTGCCCCTAGTTGATCTTGTTTCGGCCATAACTTTTGATTGGTAAGGAGTTTTGACTTGAAACCATCTCCATGAGATCCGAAGGATGGTTTACCTTTCCGTAGAGTGGTCACATTAGCCAAACGGACTCACCGTTTGGGAGATATGGCTGAAACAAGGTCTAGAAGGTGAAACAGCTTAACCGGGCCTAATTAGGGTGATTAGCAAGAGGGCCCATAACCCATTTCGGGATTAGGGTTATGGGGAGACTGAGAACAGTAGGAAAACGAATTTTATTTCATTTTTCGGCCGCCTAAAACATTTCTTTAACCCCAGCCATGGCCTCAACCTTCTAATTTTATCCCAAATCGCTTCCTAATTGAAGATTAAGCCAAGCTACATCAAATCAAGGAGAAATAGCACCAAATTAGAGTTGGAGCTGTTGTGTTGCATAGAGATTCAACCCAAATCAGATAATATTTCAGATCTAAAGTTAATTTGTGGCTAAGGTGAGTGATTTGCATTGTTTTTCACTAATTACGGCTAATTAGGGGTGATTAATGATAATTAGCGAAATTATGCCTCATAAAATTCTAGAAAAATTTGTAAAATTATAAAATATTATTTTATGGCTTTGATAAAAATTTGAGTTAATTTCGACTAAATTTGCTAATCCTATTGTTAAAACATGCTTAAGGGGATTAAGGGGAAACAGGGGTTTTTGGAGTATGTTTGATCTTAAATGACCTATAAGCTTGGTGTTTTGACCTTGTTGATTTATCCAATATGTTTATACCACTGTTTGGATGGTTGTATGATGATTAGTAAAGTTAGAATGGTTGAAAACGCTGTCGTATGGCGAGAATGGACGATATAAGCTCGTTGGAAAAACTACAGGGATCTGAATCGGATCTGATGTGGGAAAGGGGTTCAGATCGAATAGAATTAGTCGATCCGAACCAACACCAGAGACATGGAATCCGAACCGAATCGGGGTCCAAGCAGAAGAAGAGTATGGCAACGAAGGAAGGCTGCTAGCTTGGAGTTGGAGGTGGAGTGAAGATCCGAACCGAACTGAGATCCCTGAGCACCGAACCGAACAGGGGACATTGGACTGGAATGAGGTGAAGTACAAGAGCCGAACCAAGAGATATGAACCGAACCTAGGCAAAAGACATTCGAACTAAATTGAGCCAGAAGGGGAGAACCGAACCGAACCGCACCCAGGAGCATACTAGGAAGCATTGGACCGAACCGAGCCAGAAGGGGAGCATCGAACCAAACCGCACCCAGGAGCATACTACGAAGCATTGGACCGAACCGAACCGATGATGACTGGAGCACTATGCACATTCGAACCGAACCAGACGTGTGCTGTTACTACTATGCGACGACTTTTTTGAAGACCAACTCCAATTTGACCAAAACCCGAGATGCTAAGGAAGTCCAGATGGGAGGTTATTACTCAGGATCCAAATGGGAACCAATGAGTTAACTTCATGAGTTAGGCTTTGCTGCGGGACATGTGCTAAGGGGTTATCGATGTTTATAACTTTGAATCACTATGGAGTATGGGGGATGTGGACGGATTCAGGGCCATAGTGGCCTAGGTAGGACTATTGGCTATGAACTTATGAGGGGGGGTCATTTGTAAGGATTTAGTCATGATTCCATGGGGCAAGCTTGGTGGTAGCAATGGTTATACAAGTCGGACTCCGTCACTACATCGATGGGTCTAGTTTTAAAAGTAGCGGATATCGTATGCTTTACGCACTGAGTGAGAGATGTGAGGATGATTGCTATGTTTGATTGTTTGCCATCACTATGACAAGCACACCCCCACCCCCGTATTCTTTGCACCATATGTTAGTGGCACCTTAGAGTATTGTACAGTATGTAGTGCTAACTCTTTGGTTGCAGGTCCAGGTTCAGGTATGGTTTAGTATACCTGTTATTATTCTGTTTTGCTATTTATCGCTCATACCAGACTTTTGTCTGACCCAGAGTTTTATGTCTCTTCTTATTACTCTGGTTGCTCCTAAACGAGTAGACTAGAGACAAGTTAGTTGGTTATGTACGAGTAGCTGATCCGGAGATGAGCAGGAGGCTCCTACGTATTATCTACATATATTCTCCCTGTGTTGTTGATGGTCACTGCTTTGGGCATTAGTAGTGTACCTTTCCTTTCTTTTGCTTTAGAGACAGTATTTTGAAGTTGTAATAACGGTTATGGATCATAAGTTGTATTTTGGATTTCCGCTGCTATGATGATTATGGTTTAGTTTTCAGCTTATGCACTGTCTCGCCTGTTTTATGTCAAGTATGTTATTATTATAATTCATTCCATGAGCTGTGATACATTCTACAGGTTCCTTGTTAGTTCAAATTCCTTTCTTTGGCGACCGTCCCGTGCTGGTTGGACATCGGCACAGCGCACTTTCGTTGGAAATCTCGGCTGGTGCGGGGCGGGCCATCACACTTGGTATCAGAGCTCTAGGTTGCGTAGTTAACCTAGGGAAGACAGCAGGGAGAGATAGTGTGCATATATGAGAGCGTGTGTTTGTGTTATTTTGGTTTTCAAAATCTATATATATATTATTAGTATAGCTAAGGATGGAGTCGCACTGCATTGGCACCACTAAGGAGATGGTAAATCGTTTTCTATTTACAGATTGAACGATGAATCAAAATACGGGAAAGGCGGTGAGGAACTCCGCATCAGGAGTTAAAGAAGAAACAGGTTCAGGGGCCAACAGTGGGAATGTCCTTGACATAAGGGAGATGTTTACTGCCTTCATACGAGAGATTGTTAGGGATGTTCTAGGAACAGTTTCTAATGCTACTAATGGTGGTGGTGTAATAGTGCAGGCGCCTAGAGTTGGTCTCGCCAAGATTAACGAGGAGTCCCAGAAAAAGAGGAAACATAACCAAGCTAAGGATGGCCAGAAAAAGAAGAACAAGAAAGATGTAGAGTGCTTTAGCTATGGCAAGAAGGGCCATTATGCCAAAGAATGTCGAGCGAAGCCAGGGGAAAGGAAGTGCTTCAATTGCGGCCAAGTGGGACATCTCAAGAAAGAATGTCCGCAACCCCCTAAGAAGAAGCAGAGTGTGGAAGTGTATGCTATCAACGTTGTTCGTTCTTCGTCGAATGCCCCAACTGCGGTGGAGAAGGGAAAGGGTGTTGTTATTCAAGGTATGCTTTCCATTTATGAGGTTCCAGTTCTAGTTTTGTTTGATATCGTGGTTTCCCATTCCTTCGTATCTAGTGACCTGGCAGATAGGTTGGGATTGGAACCTGAGATTGTCGATAGACCTTTAATTGTGACGAACCTGATCAGTGGTTCGATTAGCCTTAGTATGACTTATCATAATGCAGTCCTATCGAGTCATGGACGTATGTTTGCTTGTGATTGATTTGTTTTGGGCTTTACTGGGTTTGGCATTATTTTGGGAGTCGATTGGCTCCAAAGGTACGGTGTGGTGGTAGACTGTGAGGGCTTTTCGGTGACAGTTAGTGCGGATGATGGGCAGAGGGTAGTGTTTGGTGGTCTACCTAGTGATGGGGTAATGGCTAGTTTTCTAAATTCCCTTGACATCCCGCATGATGGGTTGTTAGATGTGCCCGTGGCTGGCCTGTATCCAGACGTCTTCGAGGAAGTGACCGGACTTCCACCACACCGAGAGATTTAGTTTCATATTGGTTTAGTGAAAGATGCCAGACCTATAGTGATGCCACTTCGTTGTATGGCGCCAAGAGAGCCGCGAGAGCTCGGGGTGCAAGTAAGCGATCGTTTGAAGAAGGGATTTATACAGAGAAGCGTCACCGAGTGGGGAGCACCAGTTATATTTTCCATTAAGGCCGATGGGTCCCTTCGCTTATGTGTGGACTCGAGTTAAAGATGGAGTTAAGGGTAGCTCTTTTGATGGAGTGCCAAGGAATCGTCGATAGTTTGGAGTGTTCTAGGCAGACTCGAAGTAGGGGTATCTGGGGACGCCCACTTACCTTGGATCCGTTGGACGTGATCTAGTTATCCTTGGAGGATAAACGTGCGTTGGACGTGCAGTAGTCCATTTGGAGCTGGGGCTTCCATTAGCCCTTGATACTGGTTGGACCAGTCATTCGGGTATCGACGTATTCATGGTTTTAGCGGATGAGAAACAGGACTTGTTCGATGAATGGTATGGATTGTTAAGGACCTTACGTTAATGTTCTCTTTGGTTCAAAAATGGTAATAACTTCGAAGTTCGATTCTTGGGCCATGTTGTTTCAGAGAATGGTATTGTCGTGGATCCTGCGAAGGTGGCTACGGTACAAGATTGGTCTACGCGGGAATGCATTCGTCTGGGACGAAAAGTGCGAGAATGCATTCAAGAGTCTAAAGGAAAAGTTGACATGTGCACCAGTGTTAGTCATTCCTAAGGGAATGAAGAGATGACAATATACACATATGCATGTGGTACCGGACTAAGTGCTGTATTGATGCAAGGAGGTAGGGTTGTAGCCTATGCGAGTTGGCAGCTGAAACCGCATAAGAAAAGGTATCCTACCCATGATTTGGAATTGACAGCGATCGTGTTTGCATTGAAGATGTGGAGACATTATCTCTTGGGAGAAAGATTCAAGTTGTTTACTGATCATGAATCGTTAAAGTATCTTTTCTCTCAAAAGGATCTAAATCTCCGACAGAAAAGATGGTTAGAATTCTTGGCTTCCTACGATTTCGATATCGCATATACACCAGGAAAGGGTAATGCGGTAGCTGATGCATTGAGTACAAGACATGCCAGTTTATGGGCTATGTTCCTAGAATGGAAGAAACTGTAGTACATCGCTGGGAATGATTTCAGACCAAAGTGCGAATTAGATCCAGAAGTATTAGCAAGTTTGACGATCAGACCCACTTTGATTGAGCAGATTGGTTCCAATCAGAGGGACGATTCTAACCTATTGGAAATCATCTCAAAGTTAGAGATGGGAATCGACGAAGAGATGAACAAGCATGGGCTTGATCGAGATGGATGGCTTAGAAAGAATGGAAGACTAGTTATGCCCAATGTCAAGGGGTTAATGGATGAAGTGCTTAGAGAATGTCATCACTCAAAAATGACTATACATCCCGGTGGTAACAAAATATATCGAGACATGAAGCGGGCCTACTATTGGGAAGGAATGAAAAGAAACGTTGGGAAGTTTATATCCAAATGCATGAATTGCCAGCTAGCTAAAGCAGAGCAAAAGAAGCCTAGTGGTTTGTTGCAACCATTAGAAGTTCCATAATGGAAATGGGAACAAGTCTCAATGGATTTCATTGGTGGGTTACCAAGGACTATGTCGGGCCATGGTATCATTTGGGTGATTGTGGACCGATTGACCAAGAGTGCAAGATTTATACCCGTCAAGTCGAATAGAACGGTAGCTAAGTTAGCCGAGCTATATATGAAATGGGTAGTGAGATTTCATGGAGTGCCTAAAAGCATTGTGAGTGATCGAGACCCGTTGTTTACTAGTGGGTTTTGGAAGAGCTTACAAGAAGCGTTAGGATCAGAATTACATCTCAGTACCGCGTATCATCCTCAAACCGACGGTCAAACAGAGAGGGTGAATCGTATATTAGAAGATCTCTTGAAGGCTTGCATATTAGATTTTGGTGGATTATGGGATAACCATTTACATCTAGTAGAGTTAGCATATAATAATAGTTACCAGTCCAGTATCGATATGGCTCCATTTGAAGCTTTGTACGGAAGACCGTGCAACTCACCGTCATGTTGGTTAGAAACTGGTGAGGAGTTTGTGGTTGGACCAGATGTGATAAGAGAAACTTTAGAAAAGATTAAGGTTATCCAACAGCGAATGAAGGCTTCTCAAGATAGACATAAGAGTTATGCTGATAAGAGGAAAAGAGATCTATAATTCTCCATTGGCGACTTGGTATTTGTCAAAATCTCTCTGTTAAAGAACGTGATTCAATTTGGCAAGGGAGGCAGTTAACACCAAGATTTGTTGGTCCATTCCCAGTTCTCGAGCAAGTTGGGAATTTGGCATATAAAGTTGAATTACCAGAGAAGATGGCAGGAGTTCATAACGTATTTCATGTTTCCCGGTTAAGGAAATTCGTGCACGACCCCGATATGAGTATTTCACCTAATCAGTTGGATAATATCGGAGCAGAACCCGAGGCGGTTGGGAACTGCAAGTCGATTCGTATTGTGGAGCACAGTACGAAGGAACTTCGATGGAAAGCGGTGAATCTAGTCAAGGTTCAGTGGCGCGAGGATGAGAATGACTGTACTTGGGAGACAGAGGAGAACATTAGGAAGACGTATCCAGAACTCTTTGCCTGGTAAGATTTTAACTGCGACTTAGTTTTCCGCATGCTAGGATAGACTTGTTTGTTTGTTTTTGTATGTTTGATTGTTGTGAATGATCGGTAGGCATGCAGGATATTTGCTTGTTTCTTAGTTAAGGAATTTCAGAGGCGAAATTTCTTAAGGGGGGAGAATGTAACGACCCGTATTTGGGAGATGACTATTGGGGTCATTTCCCATGTTCATGATTTTTGCCGATTTTTAAATGACCATTTAGCCCCTAGCTGATCTTGTTTCGGCCATAACTTTTGATTGGTAAGGAATTTTGACCTGAAACAATTTCCATTAGATCTGAATGATGGTTTACCTTTCCGTAGAGTGGTCACATTAGCCAAACAGACTCACTGTTTGGGAGATATGCCTGAAACAAGGTTTAGAAGGTGAAAAACAACTTAACCAGGCCTAATTAGGGTGATTAGCAAGAGGGTCCATAACCCATTTCGGGATTAGGCTTATGGGGAAACTAAGAACAGTAGGAAAACGAATTTTATTTCATTTTTCAGCCGCCTGAAACATTTCTCTAACCCTAGCCATGGCCTTCACCTTCTAATTTTATCCCAAATCTCTCATAATCGCTTCCTAATTGAAGATTAAGCCAAGCTACATCAAATTAAGGAGAAATAGCACCAAATCAGAGTTGGAGCTGCTGTGTTGCATAAAGATTCAACCCAAATCAGATAATGTTTTAGATCTAAAGTTAATTTGTGGCTAAAGTGAGTGATTTGCATTGTTTTTCACTAGTTACGGCTAATTATGGGTGATTAGTGATAATTAGCGAAATTATGGCTCAGAAAATTCTGGAAAAATTTGTAAAATTCTAATATATTATTTTATGTCTCTGATAAAAATTTGAGTTAATTTCGACTAAATTTGCTAATCCTATTGTTAAAACATGCTTAAGGGGATTAAGGGGAAACATGGGTTTTGGGGTATGTTTGATCTTAAATGACCTATAAGCTTGGTGTTTTGACCTTGGTGATTTATCCTATATGTTACTACCACAGTTTGGATGGTTGTATGATTGATTGGTAAAGTTAGAATGGTTGAAAACGCCATCGTATGGCGAGAATGGACGATATAAGATCGTTGGAAAAACTGCAGGGATCCGGATTTGATCGGATGTGAAAAAGGGATTCGGATCGAGTAGAATTAATCGATCCGAAACGACACCAGAGACATGGAATCCAAACCAAATCAGGGTCCAGGCAGAAGAACAGTATGACAACGAAGGAAGGCTGCTAGCTTTGAGTTGGAGGTGGAGTGAAGATTCGAACCGAACCGAGATCCATGAGCATCGAACCGAACAGGGGACGTTGGACTGGAATGAGGTGAAGTACAAGAGACGAACCAAGAGATACGAATCGAACCCAGGTAGAAGACATCCAAACCGAACCGAGCCAGAAGTGGAGCACCGAACCGAACCGAACCGTACCCAGGAGCATACTAGGAAGCATTGGACCGAACCGAGCCAGAAAGGGAGCATCGAACCGAACCGCACCCAGGAGCATGCTAGGAAGCATTGGACCGAACCAAACCTATGATGACTAGAGCATATGCACATTCGAACCGAACCAGACGTGTGCTATTACTACTACGCGATGACTTTTTTGAAGACCAACTCCAATTCGACCAAAACCCGATATGCAAAGGAAGTCCAGATGGGAGGTAATTACTCAGGATCCAAATGAGAACCAATGAGTTAACTTCATGAGTTAGGCTTTGCTGCGGGACGTGTGCTAAGGGGTTATTGATGTCTATAACTTTGGATCACTATGGAGTATAGGGTATGTGGACCGATTCAGGGCCACAGTGGCCTAGGTAGGACTATTGGCTATGAACCAATCAGGTGGGGTCATTTGTAAGGATTTAGTCATGACTCCATGGGACAAGCTTGGTGGTAGCAATAGTTATACAAGTCAAACTCCGTCACTACCTCGATGGGTCTAGTGATCAAAGTAGTGGATATCGTATGCTTTACGCACTGAGTGAGAGATGTGAGGATGAGTACTATGCTTGATTGTTTGCCATCACTATGACATGCACACCCCCACCCCCGTATTCTTTACACCATATGTTAGTGGCACCTTAGAGTATTGTACAATATGTAGTGCTAACTCTTTGGTTGCAGGTCCAGGTTTAGGTATGGTTTAGTATACCTGTTATTATTCTGTTTTGCTGCTTATCGCTCATACCAGACTTTTTTCTGACCTAGAGTTTTATGTCTCTTCTTATTACTCTGGGTGCTCCTAAACGAGCAGACTAGAGACAGGTCAGCTGGTTATGCACGAGTAGCCGATCCGGAGATGAGCAAGAGGCTCCTACGTATTATCTACATATATTCTCCCTGTGTTGTTGATGGTCATTGCTTTGGGCATTAGTAGTGTACCTTTTCTTTCTTTTTCTTTAGAGATAGTATTTTGAAGTTGTAATAATGGTTATGGATCATAAGCGGTATTTTGGATTTCCGCTGCTATGTTGATTATGGTATAGTTTTCAGCTTATGCACTGTCTCGCCTGTTTTATATCAAGTATGTTATTATTATATTTTATTCCATGGGCTGTGAGACATTCTACAGGTTCCTTGTTAGTTCAAATTCCTTTCTTTGGCGACCGTCCCGTGCTGGTTGGACATCGGCATAGCGCACTTTCTTTGGAATCTCGGCCGGTGCGGGGCACGCCGTCACAGTTATCGAATATTTGTTATTCGAAAGAGTTAATCGAATATTGGTTATTCGAAGAGAGTTAATCAAATATTAGTTATTCGAATAAGAGATAGTCGAATATTAGTTAATTGAGTAAGGAGTTAATCGAATATATTTTATTCGAATAGAGTTAATGGAGTTATCGAATATTGTTTATTCGAAAGGAGTTAATGAAATATAGTTTATTCGAAAGGAGTTAAGTGGTAAGAGTTAATGAATTAAAGTTAATCGGGTTAAAGTTAATGGAGTTAGGGTTAATTGATTTGAGTTAATCGAGTTATATTTTGGAGTTAGATACTTCAGAAGTAGGGATTATAACGCTATAGTTATAATCAAATGTTTTTCAATAAAGAAGTGGATTCGTAAATAGAATCCGAGAGTTACGTAAGGAAGTTTGTTAAAGATTTAAAGGGTGAACTCTATCTATTTCGAGGTTAGAAATGTTGCTCAGTTAAGATCTGAGGGTTAGTTGTACCCCAACTTGATTGACTTCGTTTTTAACTAAGGAATGGTTAAGGTTCAATAGTGAAGGTTAGTTAAGTGAATATAGTTAATGAGTGTAATGGTTTGAGTGGGCATAGCGATGCTTTATTTAAACATCTATTTAAATCCAATGAATGAGTTTAGGAAACATTTTCCAAATATAATCAGAGATATTTTCTAATCATAGAAAATGAAATGTTTGATGTTAAAGAATACTGTAATGACAGTGATACGTGAAAAAGAGATGGAAATGTTTTCCAATGATTAATAACGTATATTTTGTAAATTTAGAAAATAAGGAACATTGAATATATGGAAAAAGGAAATAAATAAATTAATGAACTAAAGAGATAAACGTTAAATGATGATTGATCGATAGAAGTTCCATCTGGAAATAATATCGCTGGTTGCACACATGTTTTCTTTGATAGTTAAATCACCGACTATCAAAGTTTCTAACCATTTTTACGTTGTTAATATGGGGAGACCAGTTGGATTCTTATCCAAAGAACCACTCCGTATTGGCATAAGTGTTGCGGAATCATATATGCCCAAGATAATTGAAGACGGAGTAAAGTGCAAGGAATGTTGTGTAAGTCCCAGGACAACTTGAATGGACGAACGTCTGACAGAGTATATCTGGTAGATCGCATAAGTTAATCGTTTCAAACGTATTTATGTTGGTGGCGGAGCAATTCGTTTCTCTTAGCTTATACCCGTGGTATTTTTGGGGAAATCAATTTGTGATTTGACGGGTATGATGATGTGGCAATCAAAGTAAATGAAGACGTTCGGTACAGAGATATGTTATAACCTCAAGCATCATCAACTGGGAAATGACAGAAATCGGGTAGGCAACATGGCTAAGTGGGCCGCACCCAAGTAGGGTATATTGTCACCATCTAGATAATATTCTTATTTGTTACTTCTTTCAATTCTGTATCTTCCGGGAATGGTTATGTTGGTTTACCAACTATAAGGTGACAATATATTCGATACACTCAAGCGAAATGAGTGGTCGGTCATGGGTGCCCGAGTTAGAAGATGTTCTTATTGAACTCCAGTGTATCGCTTCTAGAGTACATTGAGCGGAAGGTGGATCCATACCTTGTCATAGTTGGAATCCATTCCCCAAATAAATGCCCGCGGTTTTAATTGTATATTATATATGTAGAATGTTAGATGCAAGTATTTCTAATAGATTGATATTACTTTTGTTAGACATTATTATAATATCAGAATAATATTGTTTTACAAATGATTTGGGTTATTGTAAGGTAAAAACCATCCATGTTTATGTGTGGATCGGTCTTACGATTATTCTTTCTTTTGAAAGGATTTTTAAAGTTAAACAAATGACTTGAGTTTTCTCACACCAGTCACATGAGTGACCCTGAGTTTATTTTGTTTTATTTTCCCTAAACTCTTGGATGCCCAATTTTGTACAGGTAATCAAGTAGTCAGAATTTACAAATATATTTGGAGAGCTGGAGCGGGAGGCTTTAGAATTATATAGCTATGGTTTTTTCCACTGTGTTGTAAGTGTTGTGCTTTGGAAATGATATGTATATTCAAGTACAGATTTATATTTCAAAGTTATGTTATATATCATATGTTATTCGTTCTGCTGTGAGGTTCGTCTTACTCTAATGTTGTGTTGTTCTTCTTCTTCTATTCTAAGTTTCTATCTTATCTATTCTCACCCTCTAGTTTCTTTCATGGACTATCCGGTGTTTCCGATGCTTAAATAGTCGACGTGCTGTTGTATGCCGATATCCAGGATCTCAAATTCCCCGGGTCGTTACACTATCATTTCTTTCTTTTTATGTTGTTCAGCTCCTATTGTACATATTATGTTTTGATTCCGCTGTAGACATTTTATGCAAAGCTGAACTATATTTTGTACTAAGTATGATCTTGTATACTGTGTCACTCTGATGATTATGTTTATCCAGTGTATTCTACTGTATATTATCTGGTGTATTTATTTATTTCTATTCTGCTGTTATTTGTTTATGTGTTATATTCCAAAAATTACTCTTGCCACCATGGAATGGGGGTTTGGGGTCGTCACAAACACGGAACTCGGTCATGAGCTTTTTCAGATATTTGTATACATAGATGCTATGGTCTACATTTTTGCAATAGCTATGGTCCTGCCTGACCCCTCCCTCAATTAGTGAAAGACAAACCGCAGTGAGAGCTAGTGACATGGCCCTAGAGAAAACAACAAACAACAAATCCTAATCGGCATGTCCCTCACCCAAAGCCTTGATAGTAAAAGGTTTATGGTCTTTTGGTTTAGCTCTCTGTCTTTTCGCATCACGCATCACATATCACGCCGACTGTCGATGGTTGGTACCCAACGGCTATTATAAAACAGATGGTTAGACCCACCAAAGGCAAACAGAAATGGTTATAACCCGCCTAGTCACAAAGCAATAGAATCGTCGAATCACCTAAGCAGTATACCATATATGCTAATTGGGCTGTGTTTTTAGCCGTATCTAAAGTAGTTAGGCACGACAATAAGCCATATCAAGTAATGGAGCGTTAAATTATTAGATACGACTATAAATCGTATCTCACTTGAAATAACATACGGCTCTTAGCCGTATCTAAATTGTAATCAGACACGGCCTTTGACCATATCTAATTACATGTGTGTGCATACACACACACACACACACACATATATATATATATATATACATGTGTGTGTGTATATATATCATATGTGTGTTTGTGTGTATATAAACAAAAGCTGTAGTACATATTTTTCATAACATAAAGCATATATACAACAATTTATACATAGGAATAACACAATATATACACACACACACTCAAAGCATTACAAGATTTTTCATAGCACGAACATAATGTACATACAAACATATACAATAAAAGGAAACTGTCAAAGATTTTCATCACATTACGAACTAAAAAAAATGGTAAAAACATATTAGCCCGATAAAACTCCAGTCGAGGCCGGGAAGATTGAGCGTACATGTTGATCATGTTAATGAAGTCCATGTTTGTTGTAAATCAAAGCAGTTTATTATGAGAATAAGATAGCTGATGCTGATAAAGTTTTATAACAACATAAATATTTATATATACACAGTTTAAGACAAAAGCTTAAAACGCCAACCTGATGAAAACAAATTGAGGTTCGATTTCATCAGTATAATTGTCAAGTTTTATTGATTGGTAGCAAAGCTGAATCGTGATAGCCAGCCTGGGTTCCAGCAGCACAAAAGCACCAAAATCTACACTAATACCTCACCACTTTTTCTCTTTTCTCCAATAGTACTGCATATAAATTCATTAAACAAGTTACAAATACTTCATTGGACAAAAGATCAGCATTGTAACTCACTGTGAGTGAGATGCAAACATGAATACAGAGATACGCGTATGTTGATCAGTGTGTTTGTGTACACCGGTAGTCGATCAGTTCTAGTTGATCGGGGTGTTTGTGTACACCAATAGTCGATCAGTTGTAGTCGATCGATCAGTGTGTTTGTGTGCACTGGTAGTCGATCAGTGTGTTTGTGTGCACCGGTAGTCGATCAGTATAAGTCGATCAGTGTGTTTGTGTACACCGGTAGTTGATCTATGTGTTTGTACACCAAAATACATGAAACTAAAATAGTACTTTAAGGCCCGTCCATGTTTTTATGTAGTCAACCAGTATATGTCTCAAAGATGAATGAAATGTCAGTCGTTAAAAATGCAAACCCAAAGTTGATCAGTGTGCTTGTACACCAAAATAAATGAAACTAAAATAGCACTTTAAGGCCCGTCCATGTTTGTATGTAGTCAACCAGTATATGTCTCAAAGATGAATGAAATGTCAGTTGTTAAAAATGCAAACCCAAAACAAGAATCAACTGAACTGTAGTCGATCTGCAACACCAGTAGTTCGTACCCTAGCATACAGAACATCCTCGTATATATACACACAAAAAGGAACAAATAAAACTACCATATGAAGAAACATACATATGGACATGGTTTTAGCAAGGCATCGTCTATGTGCACACAACATGTCCATTCAATTCTTATGTAAGATACTACGTAGAGATAAGTGTAAAATAATATATACCTGCTCCAACATCTAAATATATCGAATCATCATCTTCGGATGACACACATACTCGACTTTCTGATTAAGAATTTACTGAGCGATCCACCAGGTGGATGCATTTTAGATGACATGCAGGGTCAGTAATCCGTGCTTATTAGCTTTATCCAAATGTTGAATGCCGCTTCATTTAACCTTTGGAAAAAGCTGCTTTCGCTTGCAACTTTCAGTTTCTTTGAAGTAGACTGTGTAGTGCAACTTACACTATAGTCTCTTCTACAAAGTAGGCGAAAGTTGCTAGTGAAAGCAGCTTTTTACTAAGGTTAAGTGCAGCAGCATCCGACATTTGGATAAAGCTAATAAGCATGGATACCGGACCTTACCATGAGCTAAAATGCATCCACTTAGTGGATCGCCCATTAAAATATTAATTAGAAAGTCGAGTAATCATCCATGTATCAAAATTTTCATATAACCCGTTAATATATTTTTAGTAAATTTGTCATCTCTCAAAACAGAGTAAACTTGTCATTTAGTTTAAGAAATGGACAAATTTTAGTTGCTGAATAGTTAAACTATAATCAAACTAGTATTTTATTACCTGTACATGG
This sequence comes from Allium sativum, assembly GCA_030737875.1. NCBI lineage: Eukaryota > Viridiplantae > Streptophyta > Magnoliopsida > Asparagales > Amaryllidaceae > Allium > Allium sativum. Next base: position 14,581 of record JASFAX010003018.1, read on the forward strand.
ATATGGTTACTACATTTCAAATTCAACGTGGCAAACGATCTAAAGAACATATCATCAAATGGCTATTGCAAATAGAATCAGGTTATGGACAATTGACATTAAACATCTTAACATTATTAACGGTTACTTCATCCTTATTACTAACTCATTGTTATTTTTTGTTTCATGGATATACCGCAATCTAAAATTATACCATACATGTTTCCAGTAGCAATTCAGATGTTTTTTTAAATTATCATAAAACATGATTCAAATTTGATTTCTCTAATTCCAAGGTATAACCACAGATCCATCCCTTACACAAAGAAGCAATCAGCTAACACACTAATACATACCAACTGAATTGAAACGGCTAATACACAAACACAAAGTAGCAATCAGCTAACACACAAAGATTTCAACTTGTTCCCTACTATTAGGCATGCATGCCACATTTCAATTGAAACACATACCTGCTATCCAAGGAGGGCTAGGGACCAAGGGTTGCTGCGTTCCTGTCGAAAGAGAGGGTTATTTGTCTCTATCGGAGGAGGAGATTCCAGAGAAAGGTGGAGGCACGATTTGGTAACCGAAAACCCTAATTTGGGTTTTTAGTCACCATTAAAGTAAAACAAAGGGAAAAAGGAGCGGCCAAATTTTTTATTCCGAGTGCCTAATGTGATACACAATATAATAAGCACTCAATTTGGCCCAAAGCCATATCAAACTAACTGATCCAGGGCTTCGTTGATGAATGGTCAGATTTAGGGTGTGTGGGGGTGGTGCGGATTATAAAATGCAGTTTGACACGAATCTAAGCACTATCAAATATGATACGACTTTAACCCGTATTTTATCTCCGCATCCTTGTGTGCCAAATTGGCTGCTATGGTTTAGTGAAGCTACCCTGCAGCCTTCTAATTGCCCACTATCATGGCAATTAAGGTATACTCACCAGGTAGTAATGCGCAAACCCACCCCCTGCGAGCATAACCTAAGGGAAGTCACCGCACAGAGGACTACCAGGAGTACCCCCCACATCCTAGGAAGCCACGTGCATCCCCTTCCAGTCCTTCAGAGCCAGCAGAATATCAGCATAACAATAGGAAGAATAATCAGATGGACATGCGCTCCCCTTTTGTCTTATGACACCACGATGATCTACTATGTTGGGTTATTTACCTTCAAACGTACGGAATGGTCCAAGCGCATCAGTTTAATGTGCTATTAGACCCTATGTCTAACCATTTAATTACGTGCTTGCTCTACCTCATTAGATTCCCAGCTAGCTTGGTTATTTCAATCATATTAACTTCTTATCCAAGTTACCAAGTTTCTCATGCTTATTAATCTCAGTTATATAACTTAACCCATTTAAGTTCATCAATAAGCCTTTAACATGTTATTCTTATCAGCATGATTCAGATTCTCAGGTTTATAGGTTACTTAATGTATAATTAAGTATAGCTTATTGCATTTCATGAGTTTTCCCCTTTTTCCTCTACTTATTACAAACAGCAGGTTTCAAGTTTCCAGATTTATAGATTACTTAATTTATAATTAAGTACAGCTTATCTCATTATAAGTTATCTCATTCCCCCTATATATCGTTTATTATAACCTAAGTTATAATTTCCGCTTGTCCCTAGGATAAGCCAACCTATTATCTTTCCATTTTCCCTTCAGGTTTATTTATAATAGGTTATTATCATTCCTCCTTCATTCCATTTCTTTTACTGTTGTAACTTTCATTCATCTCCATTAACTACAATTAATGCCATTTGTTTCTATCTTATTATATACATATTCATATATGTGTTTATGCACCAGACCTCTCACATTAAGCCAACCACTTGTCGATGCTGGATTTGCCGGGAGGTTCCGGGCAGACTTCTACCACAAGTTAGACTCAACCTCGTGTCTCAGCACCATTACATGTATATTTACACCCTAGACCCCTCACATTAAATTAACCACTTGTGAATGCTGGATTTACCGAGTGGTTTCTGGCAGACTTCTACCACAAGTTGAACTTTACCTCATGTCTAAATGCGGTTACAATTTCTTAAATACTGTAAAATTTTCATATAATTTAGGCATATCCATTCTTCCAAATTTTTATTGCAATTCTATTTTTACATGTCATAGTTAATATCATATTGAGTCCATTCTAACTGATTATCATGTCGCATGTTCTTCCTAACATGTAATTAACCCAACTTTAAAGGAACAATATGTAATTATCCGATCATGTAATTATTCCAACCTAGCAGATTAACGTTTAATTATCCCAATACTTAAAGTCTAGGGTTCACGTACGCAATATGCAAATTAATTGGTTCTTAGGATGGTTCTATATACAACAATAATCTTTTTAACATGTCCTAAATAATTTTAATACACAATTTTCCACTTAATCTTGAATCAAGCCTACAAATTTACATGTTCATACATTTTAGTAGGTTTACGATTCAACAGATTAATCATTTCAGCATATTACAGCAGGTTAAATATTTGAGCAGGTTTATTATACGTATGAACGGGGAATGCCAAACGATAAATATACCATTATCAAAAAGGCATAACTTAAATCCACTCACCTAATAGCTTTCCAATTCATGAATCTGGTCCAGACCTAGCATTCCATAACTTCCCATAACTGAGTCTAGAACCTAAATAACCATAGATTCACATTTCTCAAACTAAAAGAAAAAGGGAAGAAAGAAGATAAATCTAAATTGACTAGATCCAAGAATTTACCTCACTTCGAATAGAGTTTTGAACACCCTCTTGCAGATATGCATTCTTTTCCTCCAGATTTGAATCAGAATTTCCTTAGACTAATTATTCTATTTTTCCGAAGAGATTTGAGGAGGAAGAAGAATGGTAGAGCTTAGGAAGTCTCTCAGAAAATATGAGATTTAGGATGGGCTCTGCTAGCCTATTTATAGGTGTTCAAGGAAGTGGATATTATCTTGTACATACAGCGCTGAGTCAGCAATGAATATGGTCTGAATAACAGTCCAGATTCATCGAATGAATCTGCCCAGATCTGGGATTGGTCGACCCTTAGGTCATAGGGTTACACACCCTTATGTGGGTCGAATCCCTTAGGGGTGTGGGTCGACCCTTAACGAGCCATTTTCCTGTGGATGTCTCGTTTTGCTTCTGGAATATTTTATTATCTATATGATTATATATATATATGAACCTTATGTGTATACAAACTTTAATGCTCATAACTTGTTCATATGTTGTCCGTTTTACGCAAATTTAGGGTATATCTAAACCAGAGTTCCGAGACGAACGCAACTGTGATGTCGGTTCCACTAAATTTTGAATATTTAATTAATTTATTCTTATTTTATTATTTATTTAAAAAATGTGGTGTGTTACATAGACGCTTTGATAATTGGTCACATACCAGTAGATCATCAAAGAAAATAGTTTAGGAATACCAATAGTCAAAAAATATTGAGATAAATAATACTAAGTGATTGTCCGATAATATATACTGACTTAAATTTAGATGATATTTTTTCGAAGATTATGATGGAAATTACATTCGTGATGGAAATTTAATTCAATAATCAAATTGAACGATCAGTAGCCTACAACTTATTATGTGTTCTTTTTCCATTTTTTAAGCCTATATTGATAAGTTAGTTTGAAACTTTTTGTTTATCTATTTACTGATTTATTTTATGGGCCTACTGAAGTAATATGTATTATTTGATATTGATAAGCAGTTTGTTTATGAAATCCTTCTTACCTTAATAAATATTAACATTCATTTTTTTAAATTTATTTAAGTGATTGATTAACTTATTGTCTTCCATTATTAAGGTATAGACCATCAACATTTAAGTGATGATATATGCCTAGTTAATAGTGCAACTATCAAAGCAAAAGGTTTTCTCTAAATTATTTGCAAATATTTTGGCTAAAGTTTCTACTATAGCTGGATCTGCTAATATAATTGAAAGGTCCGAAAGAGCTCATATAGTATTATCACATGGTATACATATATTCATTCAAAATGCACTATATTTAATCAATTCTAAAAGAAATCTGCTAGTCTTTAAAAATATAAGAACGAATGATTATCATATTGAAACTATAAATGAAAACAACAAAGATTACCTTTGTGTTGCTCTACCAAAAAAATACCTTTGTATTGTTTCTAAAATTGAAAGTCAGAAGCTTATATTAAAAAAATTGCTTCAGTTTCGACTGAATTATGCTTCAAAAAAATTGGCATTGTTGAATCTTATTCTATAAACATGAGCCAAAAGCTCACAAATACAAAGATTTTGATTCTTTGGCATGATCGTTTGGGTCATCCTGTATCAACTATGATGCGTAAATTGGTAAAAAATTCAAATGTGAATGATATATCATATTAGTTGAATTTACCAGGTGGTTATCTTTGTCTCCCATGTGCACAAGGAAAATTAATTACACAACCTCCATACAGTAAAAATCAATTCTGAATCTCCAATATTTTTGCAAAGAATTCAAGGTGATAGATGTGATCCAATCCATCATGCATGGGGACCATTTAAATATTTTATGGTATTAATTGATGCATCAACTCGCAGGTCACATGCATGTTTGCTCTCTAATAGAAACATGACATTTGCTAAATTACTCTCTCAAATAATTAAACTGCAAGCACACTTCCCTGATCATAAGATTAAATCAATTCGATTAGATAATGTAGGAGAATTTACTTCTCAAGTACTTGATGACTATTATCTATTACTCGGAATTGTAGTTGAACATTCAGTAGCTCATGTTCACACATAAAATGGTCGGGTTGAATTATTAATTAAGCGCTTGCAACTTATTGCAAGACCATAGCTTATGCAATCAAAGCTACATGTTTCATCTTTGAAGGATGCAAATTTTGTATGCATCGAAATTGATTAAAATTAGACCAACGGCTTATCATCAATTTTCACCATCACAACTTTTAACTGGATCCCAACCAAATATTTCACATCTACGTAAATTTGATTGCGCTGTGCATGTGCCCATTAGTCCCCCACTTCGTACTAATATGGGTCCTCGATGAATATTTGGAATTTATGTGTGATTTGATTCACCTTAGATAATTGTTTTTTAAAACCTCTTACAGGTGATGTCTTTATTGAAAGATTTCTAGACTATAAATTTAATGAGTCAATTTTCCCGTCGTTACGCAAAAAGACCATTCTATTAAAACAATTTGAAATATCATGGAATAATCCATCCATGTTTCATTCGGATCAATGTACCAAACAGTGTCAATATGAGGTACAAAGAATTGTGCATATTTAGAATATTGCAAATCAAATGCCAGACGCATTTAATGATGCTATAAAATAACTAAACCACATATTCTAGTAGCAAATGCACCAGTTAGGATTGAAATCGCAGAAGGACTAATAACAACAAATGAATCTAAAGAAAGACAAAAACATGGAAGAATGACAGGTTCAAAATACTTGGCACTTAGAAAAAGAAAGTCTAACGAAAAATCATTAATTAATGAACCTACTGAAGGGGTTATAAATTATCCAAAGGATAACCAAAATAAAATAGTACCTAATAAAAATGAGATCTCAATATTTTATACGAATTATAGAGAAATGTGGGATCAAAGTAAAATAATAACAGATGATGTATTATCATTCACATTAGCTACTGAAACAATATAAAGTCATGACTATAATGAAAATAATGATAATGGATCTACTAGCCTAAATGAATATCGAAAAAGACATGATTGGCTAAAGTGAAAAATGCTATTTAGGTTGAGCTAGATTCACTTAAAAAACATGATGTATTTGGATCAGTAGAGAAAACAACAAAAATGTTAAACCAGTGAGTTATAAATGGGTATTCGTTAGAAAAAGAAATGATAAAAATGAAGTTATGGGATATAAGGCATGACCTATTATGCAAGGGTTTTTGCAGAGATCAGACTTTGACTTTAAAGAAACATACTCTTTTGTTATGGATGTCATCACATTTCGATATTTGATAAGTCTTCTAGTTTTGAGAAGCATGATATAAGATTAACTGATATTGTTTCAACTTATCTATATTGTGAATTGGATGCCAATATTTACATGAAAATTGTAGGTGGGTATATGTTACCTAAAGCGAAATCAAAGTCGATGTACTCATTAAAACTGAGACGATCACTATACGGTTTAAAACAATATGAAAGAATGTTATATAACCATCTTAGTGAATATTTTATAAAACCTGGATATAAAAACAATCTCATTTCTCTATGCGTCTTTATAAATAAATCGGTAAAGGGATTTGCTATCTTAGCGCACTACAAGAAAATTGATTTTTTGTGGATAAAATTGGTGGCGTTTATTTTCAAATGCAAGCAAAAGTGTTTTCACTACCAATATAAGTGCAACAAAAAATATTTCACATTCTCTTCGTCATAAAAATAAGTCCGCGTGTCCAAAATAAATGTAACCGACCTATTCTCTATTATTCCTCTTCCCTCGTACTTAATTTTTTTTAACCCCTCATTCCCTTTTCTTGCTTTTCTATAAAAAAACCTTAGCTTTTAACCACTTTCAATCTGCCGCTTATTATTTCTCAGTTCAATGCGATTTCACAAAGACAATCTCGTTCAGCATTCGTATAGGTACCAGTAGAGGCGGTGCATCTCAGTGATGCTACAAAGCGATTTGATTCAATTCCAAATCATATTCAAGTTCGTGAAATCGCAAAAGATCGAAGGGTAAAAAAATCAAACTTCATTTATCTAATTTTGTTTAGGTCCTATCGTTTGGGGTTAATCTGTTAAAATCCATTGCGTGTTGATTCTGTAAACTCTCTAGAACCACAAACCAAAACAGTTGAGTTATGTAAGCAATGTTTGAAAATGGGTTTATATCTGGGTTTTTAAGTTACCTTTGAAATCTTGGTTTTGACAGTATACCAGATTAAATTTATATGCTTATGACCCCTGTATGCTTCAAATTTAGATCTAGATATACATATAAATGTTTCATAATAGTATATATGAAAGAAAACGGTGTTTATACTTGTTATAATATCTTCCATGTTGTTTGCATCTGAATTGAATGTGTTTTGAACCTGTTTTGTATATATATGTTGATTGCCTAAATTATATGGATTGGAATTTAATCTGCACATTGATTTTAAATGTTAACACGTTCATTTAAATTGCTTGATTGAGTACTTGCAACAAGCATATTACATTGATACACATACACACACACATATATATATATATACATATACATATATATATATATAAAGGGGCCGGCTATTTGGACACAAAATTAGACACAAACTTAGAGACACAAAGCCTCAACCGTTGGATCTTTTTGTCCATATGTGGAGAGGTGTAATTCACGAGGTGATCCAATGGTGGAGATTAGTTGTGTCTCTAATTGTGTCTAAATTTTGTGTTCCAATAGACTTTCCCATATATATATATATATATATATATATATATATAAGAACCTTGCAATGCATGCATTATGTATATGAGTTACACAATATATAAATTTTGCATCATATGACTTAAGAAGTATATGAATTTTGCAATATGTGATATTATGCAAGTATATCATGTTTATGTATGTTAACTTATTTTATTTTGTTCCATCTGATTTTCATGTATATGAGTATACATGAATACTGAAATATGTCATATATCTGTTGTGATTGAACAATCAAATCCAGCTATTCATATAATTATATATATATATAGTGATATAAACGAAAGATTACTGCTTTTAAATATAACTAAATAATGATAGGCTAAAAGAGTGGCACTTTTTTGTTTCTTGAGCAGAAGGATGTTCTACCTGGAAAAGTTGTGACTACTACTGACGAGAATAAAGAAAATCAGGGAAAAGTTAAATCTAATTTAGTTGAGGGGGGTAAAAAAGAGACTGCTAAAGATTCAAATGTAGTTAAGCATGCAAAAGCAACTTAGCTACAAGCTAAAATAGTGTAGATAGTAATAGGAATCCTTTTCAGGTGCTTACAAGTAATTTTGAGTATATGCAGGAAGACACACAGGGAACTTATAGACTACCTAATGAAGATGGAAATGCAGAAATGGTCAAGGAAATTGATAGCTCAGCTGTGAATCAAGTTTTAGAAGGGTTGAAGAGTAAGGAAGTAGAAGATATGGACGATATTGAAGAGTATTCTAAGCAACAAGATAATAACCTTGATAGTACTAATGACTTTTTTATAGATGAATCTAAAAGCTCTTCAAGTAGTTTTAGGAGCAGATCTAAATCTAAAAGAACAAAGTTCAAGACAATGAAAATTAGCAGTATTGTGAAAGATGAACCTTTGGTGGAGACTAACCCTGAATGGGTTAAGCCTGTCTCTCATTATCAAACTAGACCGAAATCAAAGAAAACTAAAAAAGAAGGTTTCTTGCCTGGTGGTGTTATGAATGGAGGAATATCTAAGAAAGGATGAACTTTGTATGGTTTTTTTCTTGTTGTTCTTTATCTCTTTGTTTTTTTGGAAAGTTTGGAACTTTGACTTTAGGTATTTCCATGTTTCTGGTGCTTCTACGATGGTCTTCTTTTGATGTACAATGTTATGTCTATCTGCTATTTGGGTATTGTTTGCTGAAGATTGGGATTCTAGCAGCTACATATGGCTTTTCAGATATGCTAGGTTGTTATTCTATCGGATGAGCTTTATACTGGGTTTGTTTCTTTATTGTAGTACTGTGTGTTTTAAGTGTCTATGTGTATTAATGCAGGATTTTAATGTCGTTTATTGTTGTGCTGTTTTGGGTGGCTTTGGATCGAGCTGGTTTTTTAATGTTCGTTTTGTATAGTAATCGTTTCAGTAGGGTGTTATATTTTGTAAATGGCCCAGTCCCTTCTTTGAATTTCTGTTTTGTAATATAAGTACCCTGTTGTTTCTAAAAAAAGAGTGGCACTTTATAATTATTAATACCTGCATACCTTGTGTTTGACATTAGGATAAGCAAATAAGCATATATATATATATATATATATATATATATACACATACATACATACATACATAGTGTAAGTGATACTTTGTTTTATATGTGTGAAGCATGAACGTATATGTTTATGAGTGGTGTATTTATCAAGTATGCATGTATTCCTAGATGTATATATCAAGTGTGTGTGTGAACATTTCGAAATCGATTTATCTTGGGAGTTACTAAATTAAGTGACTACATTCAATGGATTGACAATTTATTTGAAATGTAACACTAATATGGTAGGATCTCCTATCAAAGTTCACTGTTAGGGTACAATAGTGCTGTCAGGAGGTATATTTCAGATCCATGTCCGCAAGTGTTTTGTATTTTTAGGATACTACGACTTATTTCCATGAAAATGGAACATTCATGTGTTATTAAGAAATAAATCACGAGTTTTATGTGTATACGTGGAGGTAAGAGAGGTATTGACCAAGCTTTCTATGGTTCGGTTGAAGATATACTTCGAAATGATGAAAATTATAAAATAAAGTTTTCTGTCATTAAAGAGCTACGAAATTTTGTAACTCAGGTTCCTAGGATCAATAAGTTTCAATGGATCAATTTAGTAACTCCCAAGATAAATCAAGGTTCGTTGGTTTGTTAACCAAACCAAATTATTAAACGTTAAGGGGCAAAATTATTTGTCCATATGATCAACTTTATCATTTCGAAGCGTTCCTCAACCAACCCACAAAATGCTTATGCAGTACCTCTCTTATCTTCAGGTATACACATATAACTCGTGATTTAGTACTCAATGAAACGTGAATGTTCCGTCTTCATGGAGTTTGGTCGCAGTATCTTAAAGTTACTGAACACCTCATCGCCATGGTTCTAAAATATACTTTCTGGCAGTATAACTTAACAGTGTCTGGATCTTCAAAAGTTTATCTTGACTATGCCTTTTTTTCCTATAGTGCTGAATGTTACATATAAAAAAATGTCGTACTTATCATAAAAATGTTCATACAAGCGTTACGTTGGTTAATAGTACAAGGATTGCATAATATACATTATGTCTATAACTATATTGTTAAATAACTGATACATATCATACAAAATTTCCCTATAGGTTCAGGAGAAGCATTATGTTACATAGGGCAACTCGGTTTCTTCTTAACTGATCACCCAAAGGGGACGAAGACAATTAGTTTTAGGCTCTTGCCCCATCAATATCAATAATCGAGATTGCAATAATTTGTGTTAGGCCATCAATGATGAAGTTGAACCTCAATCGTATTTGCAATCTCGATATTGATATTGATAAGGCTAGAGAAACATGAATTGATATGTGAAACTGAACAGAGAAACCTACCTTCTTCCAAGTATTTTGTAGGTGGTTTAGTTTGTATTTAACCTAGAGAGAAAGGTGGTGTTACAGAAGAAATGGTTACACCGTACCAAGGGAGTTTGAGATTGTTGTTGATTCTTATTGCAGCTTCCAAAGGTAATGTTATTGCTGATTATTTATTTATTTTCTTAGAAAATGCTAGTAATAATTTGAGTACAAGATGACCATAAGTCGAGTAAATCCTGTATACATGTTGGTGTTGCAACTCAGGTACAGTTTCTCTGTCTATGAATTAAAATATATGATAGGTTGATGAGAAGTAGGAATCAATACAGGTGCACAAGATTTCTAAATAGAACATGATATATGTGTAACGACCCGCATTCTACGCATCGGAAGATCGTAGGATATTTATTTCATTTTCATACGAAGTCGTATGGTCTTGTAACTTTGGGGAACGACTATTGGGGTCATTTCCCATATTCACGATTTTTACCGATTTTTAAATGACCATTTTCCCCTAGCGAATCTTGTTTCGCCTATAACATTTGATTGGTAAGGATTTTTGACCTAACACCACTTCCACTAGATCCGGATGATGGTTTACCTTTCCGTAGAGTGGTCACATTAATCAAAAGGACTTACTGTTTGGGAGATATGGCTGAATTAAGGTTTAGAAGGTGAAAAACAGCTTAACCGGGCCAAATAGGTTGATTAGCAGCTAGGCCCTTTGGGGGATTTCGGGATTAGGGGTATTTAAGGACTGAAAGGGACTAGAGAAACCCTTCTTTGTCATTTTTGCAGCTGCCACTTTCATTCCTTCAACCCTAGTAATGGCTTATACCTTCTAAAAACACCTCTAATCACCTTCTAATCAAGGATTAAGCTAATCAACATCAAATCAAGTTAAAATAGCATCAAATCAGAGTTGGAGCTATTGTGTTGCATAGAGATTCAACCCAAATCAGATATATTTTCAGATCTAAGATTAAATTGTGGCTAAAGTCAGTGATTTGTATTGCTTTCACTAATTACGGCTAATTAGGGTTAATTAGTGTTAATTAGCGAATTATACATGATTAAATTCTGGAAAAATGTTTAGAAATTCCGAAATATTGTTTTAGGCCTCTGTTAGAAATTTTGAGTTAATTTGGTTAAGTTTTGTTAATCCTATTATTAGATTTGCCTAAACATGATTAAGGGGAAAGCAAGGTTTTTGGGTATGTTTGATCCATTTTGACATGATAGAATTTTGTTTTGATGTTTGTGGTTGATATTATATGATGCTATTACTATTTGGAATGATTTTTGATTGTCTTAGAACAGTTAGGTTGGTTGAAAACGTTGTCGTTTGGCGTAAACAGTCACTGAAAAGAGTTGCAGGAAATCTATCAAAATCCGTTCGTGACAAGACCCCCCTCACGACCCCAAAACCGCTCATGGCCTAGGGTCCACGAACCAGACCAAGCGAGCACCACGAACCATGGTGGAGGGAGGTACCCTGAGCTGGACCAGGGTGTGAGACTCGATCCAAAGCTTGAACAAGATCACGAGCCAGCTTCTCGAACTGATGACTTGGATGAGGACCCACGAACCAGCATCACAGACTAGTGTTGAAAGGCAGACCACGAACCACCTCTCCTACTCACGAACCGGACCGGAGTAATGGACCACGAACCGGAGTTTGAGCATCACGAACCAAGGGTCACGACCAGGAGTCACGAACCAATGTTAGGAGGAGCATCACGAGGTGATTGGAACCCACGAGCCGGGCCCACATGAGGATCATGAGTCGAGGAAGATGGTCACGAGCTGAACCACGAACCGTGCCTGGATGTGAATCACGAATCACGAACCGCGAGCCGATGAGGAAGACCTCGAGCCAAACCTAGAGGTCACGAGCGGAGAAGAAGTCCAATAACCTGAGATGCAAATGTAGTTCAAATGAGAGGTTATTACTCAGGATCCCAAAGGGGACCAACTAGTTAACTTCATGAGTTGGACTTTGCTGCGGGATGTGTGCAAAGGGGTTATCAATATCCGTAACTTTAGTTCACCACTGAGAGATGGATTAGTGACTATGGATCAATGCAATGGAGTCATTGTGACTCCATGGAGCAAAGTGATCGTAGCAAAGGATTGGGTAATTAAGTGGTGGATATCGTATGCTTTACGCACTGAGTGAGAAATGTGAGGATGATTGCTATGTTTGATGTTTGCTATCACTATAACCCCACCCCCATTTACACTTTATGTTAGAGTTACCTTAGAGTATTGTACATCTTTTTGTGCTAACTTTTGTCTAACCCAGAGTTTTATGTCTCTTCTTATTACTCTGGGTGCTCCTAAACAAGCAGGCTAGAGATAGGTTAGGTGGTGATGCGCGAGTAGCTGTCTGGAGACGAGCAGAAGGCTTGCACATATTATTCCCATATATTCTCCCTATGTTGTTGCTGGTCACTACTTTGGACATTAGTAGTGTACCTTCCTATTTTGCTTTAGAGATAGTTTTAAAGTGTAATAATGATGGTTTGGATCATAAGCAGTATTTGAACTTTTCCGCTGCTATGATGATTTAGTTTTCAGCTTATACACTATATCGCCTGTTTTATATCAAGTTATGTTATTATTATATTTTGGTCCATGTGCTATGAGATATACTACAGGTTCTTTGTTGATTCATCCCCTTCTTTCTTTCCTTTTTATGACCTCCCCATGCCGGTTGGGCATCGGCACAACGTACTTCAAAGGAAAATGTCAGCTGGTGCGGGGCCGGCCGTCACACTTGGTTTCGGAGCTCCAGGTTGCATAGTTAACCTAGGGGAAGACATCAAGGAGAGATAGTATACGTATATGAGAGCGCATACTTGTGATATTTTGGTTTTCAAAAGCTATATATATGTATACATACTATTAGTATATCTAAGGAGGAAGTCACACTGCACTGGCACCACATTGAGATGGTTAATCGTTTTCTCTTTACAGACTAAACGATGAGCCGATATACGAGGAGTACAAGTTCAGGAGCAAACAATAGGGATGTTTCTGATATGAGGATGATGTTTACTACCTTCATGCGAGAGATGCTTAGGGATGCTCGGGGAGCAGCTCCTAATGCTGCTAACGGTGGGGGTGTAGTAGTGCAGGCGCCTAGGGCCGATTTTGCCAAGACTAACAAGGATTATACTACTCTTGGCAGGAAGTCGTTCCATGGAATGGAGGCGGCTACGGATGTTCAAGATTGGTTGGATAGTTGTGAGCGCATCTTCGAGGACTTGGGAATCGATGATGCCATGAAGATAAAGTTAACATCGCGTCAGCTTCAAGGATGAGCTATGAATTGATGGAATGCTATTAAAGCAGCTACTCCTATAGATCAGGTTACTTGGAATCAGTTTACGACTCATTTCATCAAAAAGTTCATTCCAGCTTCTCACAAATCTAAATTGTTTAGGAAAGTTTTGGAGCTTAAGAAGAATGGTAGCGCAGTCTCGGAATATATTGCTGAGTTCGATACTTTATCGAAGTATGGATTATCTCTTATCGACACTGCCGAGAAGAAGAACGAGAAGTTCATAATCGGCTTAGATGAGTACTTAGGGGAAAGGCTGATAAACCACATCGACGAGACGTTCGAGTTTATAGTGGGGAAAGCATTGAGATTGGAGAGTCTTTACCTTAAGTCAAAGGCCGATGTTGCTATTGCATCTGTAGAGGAACCAAAGCCGCAAGCAAGCGGTGGAGGTAAGAAGGAGTCTCAGAATAAGAGAAAATGAGATCAGACCAAGGGTAGTCAGAAAAAGAAGGGCAAGAAAGATAAAGAGTGCTTTAGTTGTGGCAAGAAGGACCACTATGATAGAGAATGTCAGGAAAAGCCTGGGGAAAGGAAGTGCTTCAATTGCGGCCAAGTGGGACATCACAAGGATAAATGTCCACAACCTCCTAAATAGAAGCAGATCATGAAAGCATATGCTATCAATACTGTTCCTTCTTCGTCGAATGCCTCAACTGCGGCGGAGAAGGGAAAGGGCATCGTTATTCAGGTATGCTTTCTATTTATGATGTTCCTATTCGAGTTTTGTTTGATATCGAAGCTTCCCATTCCTTCGTATCCAGTGACTTGGTAGATAGGTTGGAATTGGAACTCGAGATTGTCGATAGACCTTTAGTTGTGACAAATCTGATCGGTGGTTCAACTAGCCTTTTCATGATTTGTTGTAATGTGGTCTTATCGAGTCATGGATGTATGTTTGCTTGTGGTTGCTTAGTTGCTTTGCTAGTATCATCTCATATAGATTGTTTGAATTCGGAGGAGATGTTCCTTGAGTGCTTGTCTGATATTGGTTTAGGCCTTTGGGGCTTGTGCTTGGGGAATGTCGAGTTCGACTAGGATGGTTCGCGTGAGATATAAATAGTTGTTGTGATTTCCATTGAATGATATCTCGGCTTACTCAAGGAGTGATGTGCAGCCATGACATGATAAGACTGTTCGATGGTATGGAGTGCCCAGGGTTGGATTCAATAGGGCTAGGAGATGACTCGAGTGGGACTTGAGGAAGCTGCAAGGTGATAGATTGTTTAGGACCCTATGTTGATATTCTCTTTGTTTCAAGAATGGTAGAACTTCGAAGGGATAAGATGTTCTCGTTGATCGTGGAGATGCAACGAGGGTTAGGACGATTCAAGTTGGACTTGAACTCGTAAACTAAAAATGGTTGTTCATTGATCTTGGAGATGCAACGAATAGGGAGACGACTCATGTTGGACTTGAGTTTATGCTTGAGTTTGTGGGTAATGAATACTCGAGACTGGGTTTGAGTATGTGGGTAGCTCTTCTAATGAGAGTACCAAGAAATCTTCGATACTTAGAGTGTTCTAGGCAGACTCGAAGCAGGGGTATCTGGGGACACTCGTTACCTTGGATCCGTTGGACGTGATCTAGTTATCCTTGGAGGATAAACGTACCTTGGATGTACGGTAGTCCGTATGGAGGCGGGGCTTCCATTAGCCTTGGGATTGGTTGGACCAGTCAAGTAGGCATCGACGTATGTATGGAGGCGGGGCTTCCATTAGCCTTGGGATTGGTTGGACCAGTCAAGTAGGTATCGACATATGTATGGCTTTGACACGTGATAGATATGACATGTTTGATGGATACTATGGTTGCTATGTTTGTTCCTATTTTTATTCCCTTGAGTAGACTATCACCCGTAAGATTCTGGTAATAGAGAACGAAGAGCTGACGACATACACAGACGCCTGTGCTACCGGACTAGGTGCGATAGGTGATGCATCGAATAGGAGACATGATATTTTAAAGGCTATGTTTCTTGAATGGAAGCAACTAGATTATATCGTGGGATATGATCTCAGACATAAGTATGGATTAGATCCAGAAATGTTAGCAAGTTAGACGATCAGACCGACTTTGATTGAGCGGATTGGTTCCAGTCAGAGGAACGATCCTAACCTATTGGAAATCATCTCCAAGGTAGAAATGGATAACGATAGCAAGGTGATGAGCAAGTATGGACTTGATAGAGAAGGATGGCTTTGAAAGAATGGGAGACTAGTTGTACCCAGTGTTAATGGATTGAGAGATGAAGTACATGAATTTCCAGTTAATTAAAACTGAGATAAAGGAGCCTAGTGGTTGTTACAACCGTTGGAAATTCTCGAATGGAAATGGGAACAAGTCTCAATGGATTTCATTAATGGTTTACCAAGGACTAGATTGGATCATGATAGTATTTGGGTGAATAGTGTATTAGAGGATCTCTTGAGGGCTTGTATATTAGATTTTGGTGGGTCATGGGATGATGACCATTTGCATCTAGTTGAGCTTGCATATGATCGTAGTTATCAGTCCAGTATTAGTATGACTCCATTTGAGGTTTTGTACGGAAGACTATGCAACTCACCATCATGTTAATTGGAAACCGGTGAGAAATTTTTGCTTGGACCAGAAGTAATAAGAGAAACTTCAGATAAGATGGAGGGAGTTCACAACGTATTCCATGTTTCCCAGTTAAGGAAGTTTGTGCATGACCCTAATGTGAATATTTCACCAAATCAGTTGGACAACATCGAGGTAGAACCTGAGGTGGTTGGGAACCACAAGACGATTCGTATTGTCGGACACGATATGAAGCAGCTTCGTAGGAAGACGGTGAAACTAGTCAAAGTCCAGTGGGGTGAGAATGAGAAATACTGTGCTTGGGGAATAGAGGAGAACATAAGGAAGTTGTATCCCGAACTCTTTGCCTGGTAAGATTTTAATAGCAATAGTTACTCCCTTGTTAGTAAACTGCATGCTAGGATAGACTTGTTGCATTGTTATGTATGTTTTATTATTCCAAATGATTGATAGGCATGCGGGATCCTTTGTATATTTTGGTTAAGGAATTTCGGGGGCGAAATTTATTAAGAGGGGGGAGAATGTAACGACCTGCATTCTACGCATTGGAGGATCGTAGAATATTTATTTCATTTTCATACGAAGTTGTATGGTCGTATAACTTTGGGGAATGGCTATTGGGGTCATTTCCCATATTCACGATTTTTGCCGATTTTTAAATGACCGTTTTGCCCTATCGGATCTTGTTTCGCCTAAGGAGTTTTGACCTAAAACCACTTCTATTAGATCCAGATGATGGGTTTACCTTTCCGTAAAGTGGTCACATTAATCAAACGGACTTACCATTTGGGAGATATGGCTGAATTAAGGTTTAGAAGTTGAAAAACAGCTTAACCGGGCCAAATAGGATGATTAGCAGCTAGGCCCATTAGGGGATTTCAGGATTAGGGGTATTTAAGGACTGAAAGTGACTAGAGAAACCCTTCTTTGTCATTTTTGCAGCCGTCACTTTCATTCCTTCAACCCTAGTAATGGCTTCTACTTTCTAAAAACACATCTATTCACCTTGTAATCAAGGATTAAGCTAGTCAACATCAAATCAAGTTAAAATAGCATCAAATCAGAGTTGGAGCTGCTATGTTGCATAGAGATTCGACCCAAATAAGAGATATTTTCAGATCTAAGATTAAATTGTGTCTAAGGTGAGTGATTTGCATTGCTTTCACTAATTACGGCTAATTAGGGTTAATTAGTGTTAATTAGCGAAATTATACATGATTAAATTCTAGAAAAATGTGTAAAAATTCAGAAATATTGTTTAAGGCCTCTGTTACTAATTTTGGTTAATTTGGTTAAGTTTTGTTAATCCTATTGTTAGATTTGCCTAAACATGATTAAGCGGAAAGCAAAGGTTTTTGGGTATGTTTGATCCATTTTGACATGATAGAATGTTGTTTTGATGTTTGTGGTTGATATTATATGATGTTATTACAGTTTGGAAAGATTTGTGATTTTCTAGAACAGTTAGGTTGGTCGAAAACGTCGTCGTTTGGCGTAAACAGTCCCTGGAAAGAGTTGCAGGAAATCTGTCGAAATCCTTTCGTGACAAGACCCCCCTCACGACCCCAAAACCGCTCGTGGCCTAGGGTCCACGAACTAGACCAAGCGATTACCACGAGCCTGAGACTATGATCCAAAGCTTGAACCAGATCACGAGCCAGCTTCTCGAACTGATGACTTGGATGAGGACCCACGAACCAGCATCACGGACCAGTGTTGAAAGGCAGACCACGAACCACCACTCCTACTCACGAACCGGACTGGAGTAATGGACCACGAACCGGAGTTTGAGCATCACGAATCGAGGGTCACGACCAGGAGTCACGAGCCGATGTCAGGAGGAGCATCATGAGCTGATTAGGACCCACGAGCTGATTAGGACCCACGAGCCAGTCCCATATAAGGATCACGAGTCGAGGAAGATGGTCATGAGATGAACCACGAACCATGCCTGGATGTGAATCACAAACCACGAGCTGATGAGGAAGACCTCGAGCCAAACCTAAAGGTCACGAGCGGAGAAGAAGTCTAATAACCCGAGATGCAAAGGTAGTTCAAATGAGAGGTTATTACTCAGGATCCCAAAGGGGACCAACGAGTTAACTTTATGAGTTGGACTTTGCTGCGGGACGTGTGCAAAGGGGTTATCGATATCCATAACTTTAATTCACCACTGAGAGATGGATTAGTGGCTATGGATCAGTGCAATGGAGTCATTGTGACTGCATGGAGCAAAGTGATCGTAGCAAAGGATTGGTTGATCGGGTGGTGGATATCGTAAGCTTTACGCACTGAGTGAGTGATGTGAGGATGATTGCTATGTTTCATGTTTGCTATCACTATAACACTACCCCCATTTACACCTTATGTTAGTGTTACCTTAGAGTACTATACATCTTGTTGTGCTAACTCTTTAGTTGCAGGTCCAGGTTCAAGTATGATTGGATTATACCTGTTATTGTTCTGTTTTGTTGCTTATCGCTCATAACAGACTTTTTTCTGACCCAGAGTTTTATGTCTTTTCTTATTACTCTAGGTGCTCCTAAACGAGCAGGCTAAAGACAGGTTAGGTGGTGATGCGCGAGTAGCTGTCCGGAGACGAGCATGAGGCTTGCACAGATTATTCCCATATATTCTCCCTGTGTTGTTGTTGGTCACTACGTTGGACATTAGTTGTGTACCTTCCTATTTTGCTTTAGAGACAGTTTTAAAGTGCAATAATGATGGTTTGGATCATAAGATGTATTTGAATTTTTCCGCTGCTATGATGATTTAGTTTTCAGCTTATGCACTATCTCGCCTGTTTTATATCAAGCTATGTTATTATTATATTTTGTTCCATGCGCTGTGAGATATACTACAGGTTCTTTGTTGATTCATCGTCTTCTTTCTTTTCTTTTGACAACCGCCACATGCCGGTTGGGCATCGACACAATGCACTTCAAGGGAAAATGCCGGCTGGTGCGGGGCGGGCCATCACAATATGTCTAAAACTTTGTATTGAAACAAGAAATTAGTAAAACCCCAAGTATATATAGTTTTGTCTAATTGCATATTGTTTATTAAATATTTGTACATTAATTTATGTATTGTTTTTAGGAAGTATCTATTATTTGTTTAGCTTAAATGGGACTGGTAGGATACAAAAGTATGTCTTCGTCCATGAAAGAATTTAGTGCGTGCAAGTTACTCTATGCATTCGGTAATAGGTTCCAATTTTGATAACTTTACAATTTTTCTTGTTATGGCACAGTTTGATTTATTTTACAATTTTGTGTTGATTTATATCATCTTCTATTTATTTGCAATGAGTAGTATAATGGGGAGAAGGGATTTGTTTTACTTAATACCAGATGCTTTCAAGGGGTTAAGAAAATTGGAGTTATTGTTGGTAACCTCATGTGAGTTTTTATGTTCGTTTATTCCATTTTTTGCTAAGTTCTACTAGTTTTGTGTTGGAGTGATTACTACCTATAAAGCCTGGGTAGAGCTAAATGCCTTTAGAATAGAAGCGATCAAAAATATCACATGCCATAATTTGTCATTAGTCAATAGAAACTCTTCAATGTGTTCACTGTGACGACGGCCTATAACCCCTACGCTAAACAAGAGGAATAATGCGCTGAAAGGTGTGCCAGGCAGCTATGGACGATCATCAGAGAAGGTAAACAACATCGAAACCTGTCGTAAAGCTCACAACGCAAGGATAAAATATAATAGAACATATACAACTGGTAATAGTGGGGAAGAATCATATAACAAACTTTTGAATATATCTTGACATCCTGAAAGATTATCCAACTAATACCAAAGTTTGTACATAAGGCCTCACTACTACCCTCATAAAGCACTCAAATAGCGGAAATAGAAATACTAGATAGTAATAAAACTGGTAAGCCAGCCTCCTGCTCACCTCTACATAGCAGCATCGTCCTCACTAATCACATGTAACCTGCTACTTAGTCTGCCCATCCACAACCGGATGAACAACCCAAGGTAATAAAAGGAGACATAAATCCTTGAGTCAGACAATAGTATTAGTGAGCGATAAAACAACTAACAAACTTCAACAATAAAGTAAATGAGAATGGATAGATAAACTTACTAATCTACCCACAGCACCAGAGAATAACTCAACCCTATCTTTCCCACATCGGACAGTGATAGCCTTTACCATAAACAATTCAACCATTCATTCATGGAAACCAGAACACCCATTCAAACATGGCAAAGCACTCATAACATCCAGATTATATGTATCTCATGTAAACCATCCTAATCGAATCCAACTTCCCTCAAGCACAAGCCCCAGAGTCCTAAACCAATATCATACAAGCATTCAGGGAATATCTACTTCGACATTGGACAACCTACATGAGACGGTACAGACAGAACAACCAATCATCCATGACTGACTCTGGCTATCACTGCCAATCCTGCTTCGAAACCATTGTTAATCGTATGATGGACAACTGTAACAACCCGCATTCTACACGTCGGAGGATCGTAGAATATTTATTTCTTTCCCATATGAAGTCGTATGGTCATGTAACTTTGGGAAACAACCATTAGGGTCATTTCCCATGTTCATGATTTTTGTCGATTTTTAAATGACCGTTTTGCACCTAACTGATCTTGTTTTGGCCATAACTTTTGATTAGAAAGGGATTTTGACCTGAAACCACTTCCATTGGCTCTGGATGATGGTTTACAATTCCGTGGAGTGGTCACATTAGCTATACGGACTCACCGTTTGGGAGATATGGCTGAAACAAGCTTCAGATAGTGAAAAACAGCTTAATTGGGCTTAACCGAGTGATTAACAGCTAGGACCAATGGGGGATTTCGGGATTAGGGTAAGAAGGAGGCTGAAATCAGTTAGAGAACGATCTTATCCTCATTTCTCAGCCGCCACTTTCATTCTTGAACCCTAACAATGGCTGCCAACATCTAGAAACTTCCCCAAATCACTTTCTAATCAAGTTTTGGCTTAATCTATATCAAATTAAGGAGAAAAAACATGAAAGCAAGGTTGGAGCTGCTGTTAGACATCAGTATTCACCCAAATCAGCGAGGTTTCAGTTCTGAGAATTTTATTTATGGCCAAGGTGAGTGATTTGCATAGTTTTGACACTAATCATGGTTAATTAAGGGTAATTAGTGAGGATTAACGAATTTACACACTAATAAATTCTGGAAAAATATCTATAAATTCGAAAATAATGTTTTAGACCTCTGGTAGAAATTTGGTTTAATTTGATTAAGTTTTGTTAACCCTATGATTAGTTTTGCTTAAACATTGCTTAAAGGGAAAATATGGGGTTTTGGGTATATTTGATCCATTTTGACATGTAAATTCATTGTTTTGGTGTTTGTGGTTAGTTTGTTATGTTGCTATGACTGTTTGGGATGTTTTGTGATTGATTTCAATAGTTAGAATGGTCGAAAACGTCGTCGAATGGCGTAAAATACTCGTTGGAAAGGTTGCAGGAAAAGTGCAGGTTCTGGACCGGATCGGATCGGATATGGGGGCTCGGATCGGATATGTTGAACTGGGCAAGGGATTCGATCGGATCGGAACCTGACACTTGAGAAAATTGGCAAAAAGGAAGGCCATGCTAACTGAACTGGGATCGGATCGGATAAAGGAGGAGGGATCGGATCGGATAAAGGAGGAGGGATCGGATAGGAGCACGTGAAGAACGAGGGAGCGGATCGGAGCGGAAGCACGAAATGAATGGGAGGTGGCACCCGACCCTACCCGGAGTGAGACACCCGACCCGAACCAATGCGATGCAGTGAACCCGAACTGAACTGTTCCCAGAGGAAGACCCGAACAGACGCAACGCAGTAGACCCGACCCGAACCGATAATTTGAAGAGAATCCGACCCAGTATTGACCAATAACCCGAGATGCAAAGGTAGTCCAAATGGAAGTTAGAGCTCAGGATCCAGTTGGGGACCAATGAGTTCACTTCATGGTTGGGCTTTGCTGCGGGACGTGTGCAAAAGGGGTTGTCGGTATTCATAACTTTGGTTCATCACTGAGAGATGGATGGTGGGCTTTTAGTGATAGTTACACGGGATTGGATTCCGTCATGGCCCAAAGTATTAGGTTACCAAAGTAGTGGATATCGTATGCTTTACGCACTGAGTGAGGGATGTTAGGATAATTGTTATGCTTGATCGTTTGACACCACTATGACATGCACACACCCCCACCCCCGTTATCTTTATACCATTTGAAAGGGCACCTTAGAGTATTGTACAGTATGTAGTGCTAACTCTTTGGTTGCAGGTCCAGGTTTAGGTATGATTGGATTATACTTGTTATTATTTTGTTTAGATGCTTATCGCTCATACCAGGCTTTATGTCTGACCCAGAGTTTTATGTCTCCTCTTATTACTCTGGGTGCTCACACGAGCAGACTAGAGACAGGTTAGCTGGTGATGCGCGAGTAGCTGATTCGGATGCGAGCAGGAGGCTTCCACGTATGATATATAGTTATTCTCCCTGTGTCTATGGTGTTCGCTACTTAGGCATTAGTAGTGTACCTCCTTTATCTTGCTTTTGCTTTGAGATAGTTTGAAAAGTTGTAATAATGTTTAACTTTGGATCATAAGCTGTACTTACATTTTCCGCTGCTATGTTAGTTGTTTCAACTTATGCACAGTCTCACCTGTTTTATGTCAAGTATGTTATTATTATATTTTATCCTATGCGCTGTGAGACATTCTACAGGTTCTTTGTTAGTTCATTTCCTTCTTCCCTTTTTCTTCTGACGACCCGTTCCATGCTAGCTAGACATGTGTACAGCGCACCTTTGGAGTAAATGTCGGTTGGTGCGGGACGGGCCGTCACATTTGGTATCAGAGCTCTAGGTTGCGTAGTTAACCTAAGGAAAGACACTAGGGAGAGGTATTATGCATATGAGAGCGTGTATTTGTGATTACTTTGGTTTTCAGAAGCTATATATATACTATTATTAGTATAGCTAAGGATGAAGTCGTATTGCACTAGCACCACTATGGGGTCGTTAATCGTTTTCTCTTTGCAGATTGAACGATGAGTAAAGACACCAGGGGTGCTGGTAGAGGGACCAACCATGGGAATGCTCCTGACATGAGGACAATGTTCACCAACTTCATGAGGGAGATGCTTAGGGATGTTCAAGGGGCAGTTCCCAATCTCGGAAATGGTGGTGGTCCAGTAGTGCAGGCGCCTAGGGTTGATTTCGCCAAGTTGTGCAAGGATTACACTAACCTTGGTGGGAAGCCGTTCCACGGGACGGAGTCGGCCACAGATGTTCAAGACTGGATGGATAGCTGTGATCGTATCTTCGATGACTTGGGTCTTGAGGATGCGATGAAGAGAAGGCTAGCGTCTTGTCAACTACAAGGGCGAGCGATGAATTGGTGGAATGCCATTAGAACAACTACTCAAGAAGATCAGGTTACTTGGGATCAGTTCAAGGCTCGCTTTAGCGAGAAGTTCATTCCAGCTGCCCAGAAGTCAGTGTTGTTTAAGAGATTCTTGGAACTCAAGCAGAATGGTAGAGCAGTCTCGAAGTATATCGCTGAATTCGACACTTTATCGAAATATGGATGGTCCATTATCGATACAGTCGAAAAGAAGAACGAGAAGTTCATAACTGGCTTGGATGGGTACTTGGGGGAAAGACTTATAAACCATATCGATGAGACGTTCGAGTCTATTGTAGGGAAGGCATTAAGGTCAGAGAGCCTTTTCCCTAAGTCGAAGACTGAGGTTGCTACTGCATCTGCAGAGGAGCCAAAGCCGCAAGCAGGCGGTGAAGGCAAGAAGAATTCTCAGAGCAAGAGGAAGCAGAACCCGACCAAGGATGGTCAGAATAAGAAAAATAAGAAAGATGGAGAATGCTTTAGTTGTGGCAAGAAGGTCCACTATGCCAGAGATTGTCGAGAAAAGCCTGGGGAAAGGAAGTGCTTTAACTGCGGCCAGGCAGGACATCACAAGGATGATTGCCCACAACCTCCTAGGGAGAAGCAGATTGTGAAAGCGTATGCTATCAACGTTGTTCCTTCTTCGTCGAATGCTCCAAGTGCGGCGCAGAAGGGAAAGGGTGTCGTTATAAAAGGTCTGCTTTCTATTTAAGATGTTTCTGTTTGGGTATTGTTTGACAAACCCGAGATAGTCGATAGACCTCTAGTTGTGACGAACCCGGTTGGTTGTTCGACTAGTTTTGGCATGATTTTTCGTAAGTGGTCTTATCGAGTCATGGATGTATGTTTGTTTGTGTTTGCTTTGTTTTGGTCTTTACTGGGTTTAGCATTATTTTAGGGAGTCGATCTACTCCAAAGGAATAGGGTGGTATTAGGTACCTACCTAGTGATGGCGATAGTAACTGGAGTTAAGAAAGCTGAAAGGTTATCGTTGTAATAAGTTCTAGTTGTCTCTGGGAGGCAAATGAGTACTCCAGTGCTAGATTGTTTTGCTAGTATCACCTCACGTGGGTTGTCCGAACTCAGAGGAGATGTTCCTTGGGTGCTTGTCTGATATTGGTTTAGGCCTTTGGGGCTTGTGCTTGGGGAATGTCGATTTCGACTAGGATGGTTTTGCGTGAGGGGTAAATAGTTGTTGTGATTTTTCATTGGATGACATTTTGGTTTACTTGAGGAGTGATGGGAAGACGGAACATGATGAGACTGTTCAATGGTATAGACTACCCAGAGTTAGACTCGATAGGGTTATGAGATTGCTCGAGTGGGACTCGGGAAAGATGCAAAGTAATGGATTGTTTAGGACCCTATGTTGATGTTCTCTATTGGATAGTAGAACTTTGAAGGAATAGGATGTGTTCGTTGATCATGGAAGATACAACGAAGATTAGGGCGATTCAAGTTGGACTTGAACTCATAAAAGAAAATGGGTGTTCGTTGATCTTGGAGATGCAATGAATAGGGAGACGACTCACGTTGGACTAGAGTTTGTCACTAATGGATACTCAAGACTGGGTCTGAGTTATAGATTGACTCGAGTTGGACTCGAGAAGGCTGCAAGGAATTGGATTCAGCTCGAGTTGGACTCGAGGGGGCAGCAAGATAATGGATAGACTTGGGTTGGACTCAAGTATTTTAGGAGGACTAAAAGCAGGGGTATCTGGGGACGTCCGTTACCTTGGATCCGTTGGACGTGATCTAGTTATCCTTGGAGGATAAACGTACGTTGGACGTACGGTAGTCCGATTGGAGGCTGGGCTTCCATTAGTTAAATTATCCTTGGAGGATAAACGCACGTTGGACGTACGGTAGTCCGTAGGGAGGCGGGGCTTCCATTGGCCTGGGATTGGTTGGACCAGTCAAGTAGGCATCGGTGTATGTATGGAGGTCGGGCTTCCATTAGTTATTGATGTTGGTTGGACCAGACATACTAAAATCGACATATTGGGTTTGGTTAGACCAATCATGTAGGTGTCGATGTGTTTATGAATTTAGCAGGTGATAAGTAGGACTTTTTTGATGGATGTTATGGTTGCTATGTTGTTCCTATTTTTCTTCCCTTGAGTAGACTATCACCTGTAGGGTTCCAGCGATGGGGAACAAAGTGATTGTAGTAGGACTATGAGCCAGTGCAGTAGAGTCGTCATGACTCGAGGGGCAAAGTGGACATAGTAAAGGATTAGTAAGGCTATGAGCCAGTGCAGTGGAGTTGTTATGACTTCATGGGGCAAAGTGGACATAGCAAAGGACTAGTGGCTATGGATCAGTGCAGTGGAGTCGCCGTGACTCCATGGGGCAGAGTGATCGTAGTAAAGGATTTGGGTGTGGTAATAGTTGCATTGAGTATGAGACATGCCAGTTTAGGGGTTTTGTTTCTAGGATGGAAGCAACTAGAGTATATCACAGGATATGATTTCGAGCCCAAGAGTGAATTGGATTCAGAAACACTAGTAAGCTTGACGATTAGATCGATTTTGATTGAGTGGATTGGTTCCAGTTAGAAGGACGATCCTAATCTATTGGAAACCATCTCTAGGGTAGAGATGGGTATCGATGGAAAGAGAATGATCAAATAAGGATTTGATCGAGTAGGGTGGCTTCGAAAGAATAAGGGACTAGTTGTCCCCAACGTAGATGGACTGAGAGGTGAAGTGCTTAGAGCATATCATCACCCGAAATTGACTATACATCCCAGTGGTAACAAGACGTATTGAGACATGGGGCAGATCTACTACTGGGAAAGGATAAAGAAAGACGTTGGGAAGTTTATGTCCAAATGCATGAATTGCCAGTTAGTTAAAGCTGATCAAAGGAAGCTTAGTGGTTTGTCACAACTGTTGAGAACAAGTCTCAAATGGATTATATTGATAGTTTACCAAGGACTAGGTCAGGTCATGATGGCATTTGAGTGAATTGTATATTAGAGAATGAAGGCTACCCAGGATAGGCAGAAGACTTATCTCGATAAGAGACGAAGAGATTTGGAATTCTTCGTTAACAACTTGGTGTTCGTCGAGATCTCTCCATTGAGAATGTGATTCGGATTGGTTGGAGAGGTAAGTTAGCACCAAGATTTGTTGATCCATTCCCAGTCCTCGAGCAAGTTGGGAATTTGGCGTATGAAGTAGAGTTGGCTTACCAGAGAAGATGGCGGGAGTTCACAATGTATTTCATGTTTTCCAACTAAGGAAGTTTGTTCGCGACCCAGATATGACTATTTCACCTGATCAGTTAGGGGACTTCGAAGAAGAAACCGAGGCGGTTGGGAACCGCAAGCCGATTCGTATTGTGGGGCACGATACGAAGCAACTTTGAAGGAAGGCGGTGGAGCTAGTCAAGGTTCAGTGGGGGCGAGAATGAGAACGATTGTACTTGGGAGACAGAGGAGAGCATTAGGAAGGCACATCCAGAACTCTTTGCCTGGTAAGATTTACCTTGTAATTTAGTTATTTCGCATGCTAGGATAGACTTGTTTTGCTTGTTTAGCATGTTTGATTGTTGTTTTATGGTTAATAGGCATGCGGGACCCTTTGTGTGTTTTTGGTTAGGGAATTTCGGGGGCGAAATTTCTTAAGGGGGGAGAATGTAACAACCCGCATTCTACACATCGGAGGATCGTAGAATATTTATTTCTTTCCCATATGAAGTCGTATGGTCATGTAACTTTGGGAAACAACCATTAGGGTCATTTCCCATGTTCATAATTTTTGTCGATTTTTAAATGACCGTTTTGCCCCTAGCTGATCTTGTTTTGGCCATAACTTTTGATTGGAAAGGGATTTTGACCTAAAACCACTTCCATTGGCTCCGGATGATGGTTTACAATTCCGTAGAGTGGTCACATTAGCCAAACGGACTCACCGTTTGGGAGATATGGCTGAAACAAGTTTCTGATAGTGAAAAATAGCTTAATTGGGCTTAACCGGGTGATTAACAGCTAGGCCCAATGGGGGATTTCGGGATTAGGGTAAGAAGGAGGCTGAAATCAGTTAGAGAACGATCTTATCCTCATTTCTCAGTCGCCACTTTCATTCTTGAACCCTAGCAATGGCTGCCAACATCTAGAAACATCCCCAAATCACTTTCTAATCAAGTTTTGGCTTAATCTACATCAAATTATGGAGAGAAACCACGAAAGCAAGGTTGGAGCAGCTGTTAGACATCAGTATTCACCGAAATTAGGGACATTTCAGTTCTGAGAATTTTATTTGTGGCCAAGGTGATTGATTTGCATAGTTTTGACACTAATCACGGTTAATTAAGGTTAATTAGTGAGGATTAGCGAATTTACACACTAATAAATTCTGGAAAAATATCTACAAATTCGAAAATAATGTTTTAGACCTCTGGTAGAAATTTGGTTTAATTTGATTAAGTTTTGTTAACCCTATGATTAGTTTTGCTTAAACATTGCTTAAGGGAAAATATGGGGTTTTGGGTATATTTGATCCATTTTGACATGTAAATTCATTGTTTTGGTGTTTGCGGTTAGTTTGTTATGTTGCTATGACTGTTTGGGATGCTTTGTGATTGATTTCAATAGTTAGAATGGTCGAAAACATCGTCGAATGGCGTAAAATACTCGTTGGAAAGGTTGTAGGAAAAGTGCAGGTTCTGGACCGGATCAGATTGGATATGTTGAACTGGGCAAGGGATTCGATCGGATCGGAACCTAACACTTAAGAAATTTGGCAAAAAGGAAGGCCATGCTAACTGAACTGGGATCGGATCGGATAAAGGAGGGGGGATCGGATCGGATAAAGGAGGAGGGATTGGATCGGAGCACGTGAAGAACGAGGGAGCGGATCGGAGCGGAAGCACGAACTGAATGGGAGATGGCATCCGACCCGACCCGGAGTGAGACACCCGACCCGAACCAACGCAATGCAGTGAACCCGAACCGAACTGTTCCCAGAGGAAGACCCGAACAGACGCAACGCAGTAGACCCGACCCGAACCGATAATTTGAAGAGAATCCGACCCGACCCAGTATTGACCAATAACCCGAGATGCAAAGGTAGTCCAAATGGAAGTTAGAGCTCAGGATCCAGTTGGGGACCAATGAGTTCACTTCATGGTTGGCCTTTGCTGCGGGACGTGTGCAAAAGGGGTTGTCGGTATTCATAACTTTGGTTCACCACAGAGAGATGGATGGTGGGCTTGTAGTGATAGTTACACGGGATTGGATTCCGTCATGGCCCAAAGTATTAGGTGACCAAAGTAGTGGATATCGTATGCTTTACGCACTGAGTGAGGGATGTGAGGATAATTGTTATGCTTGATCGTTTGACACCACTATGACATGCACATCCCCACCCCCGTTATCTTTACACCATTTGAAAGGGCACCTTAGAGTATTGTACAGTATGTAGTGCTAACTCTTTGGTTGCAGGTCCAGGTTCAGGTATGATTGGATTATACCTGTTATTATTTTGTTTAGATGCTTATCGCTCATACCAGGCTTTATGTCTGACCCAGAGTTTTATGTCTCCTCTTATTACTCTGGGTGCTCACACAAGTAGACCAGAGACAGGTTAGCTGATGATGCGCGAGTAGCTGATTCGGAGGCGAGCAGGAGGCTTCCACGTATGATATATAGTTATTCTCCC
>JASFAX010003019.1:37500-40000 GCA_030737875.1 Allium sativum
AACCAAGCTTTCCTGCAATTGCCCACATTTCAGCATGGTTCTAGCTAGATTTGGCCAGTTTTCGGAAAAACTGGTGAAATCCAACCAAAACCAAACTTTTCCGAGATATCGCCCACGTTTCAGCATGGTTTCTTCCTGATCAGTCCCGTTTTCGAGAAAATAGGAAAATCTCGCAGAAACCAAAGATTCCCGTAATCGCCCATGTTTCTGCTTGATACGTCCAGTTTTCGAAAAAACTGGGAAATCTTGCCAGAACCGCACTTTCCCATGAGCGACCACGTTTCACCAGGGTTTCTGCTTGATACGTCCTATTTTCGAAAAAACTGGAAAAATCCAGCCAAAACCAAGCTTTCCTGTAATTGCCCACATTTCAGCATGGTTCTAGCTAGATTTGGCCAGTTTTCGGAAAAACTGGTGAAATCCAACCAAAACCAAACTTTTCCGAGATCGCAACAAAAATATTTTTAAAAAAATTTTTAAAAAAATTTGGGGAGGGCACTTCCATCGAAAACATTTTCAAAAAATTTTTTTTTTAAATTTTTTTTTTTTTAAATATTTAAAAATTAATATTTTTAAATATTTAAAAAAAAAAAAAATTTCTCCGAAAAATCCACACAAAAAAAATTTGTTGATCGACCAACGTTTCAGCTTGCGTTTTGCCTGATCCATTTTGGTCGATCCTTCCCCTTCCTCCTCCTCCTCACCCTCCCCCCCCAATATAGGAATATATGGAATTTAGCCTAATATGACCCCGGTAGTCCAAAGTGTCTCTGCTACGTAGGTAAATCCGACCACATTTTTTTTTGTGGTTTTACCATGTAGTCACTGGGTTTTTGAGTGATCTGCATGTGTTTTCCGAATCTGGCACTTTGCCAAGTGCCAAATCTGGTACTTTGGCAAATCTGGTACTTTGCCAAATCCAAGGCGTGCCAAGCCCGATGCGCACACGTGAAAATTCAATGTTTCACCGTGTTTTTCAGCCTGGTACTTTGGCAAACCTGGTACTTTGCCAAGTGCCAAATCTGGTACTTTGCCAAATCCAAGCTGTGGCAAGCCCGATGCGCACACGTGAAAATCTAACGTTTCACCGTGTTTTTCACCATTTTTTGAGTGCCAAATCTGGTACTTTGGCAAATGTGGTACTTTGCCAAATCCAAGGCGTGCGGAGCCCGATTAGCACACGCGAAAATTCGATGTTTCACCGTGTTTTTTGGCCTGGTACTTTGGCAAACCTGGTACTTTGCCAAATGGCAAATCTGGTACTTTGCCAAATCCAAAGCGTGCCAAGCCCGATGCGCACACGCGAAATTTCATTGTTTCACCGTGTTTTTCAGCCTGGTACTTTGGCAAACCTGGTACTTTGCCAAGTGCCAAGTCTGGTACTTTGCCAAATCCAAGCTGTGCCAAGCCCGATGCGCACACGTGAAAATCCAATGTTTCACCGTGTTTTTCACCATTTTTTGAGTGTCAAATCTGGTACTTTGGCAAATGTGGTACTTTGCCAAATCCAAGGCGTGCGGAGCCCGATTAGCACACGCGAAAAATCAATGTTTCACCGTGTTTTTCAGCCTGGTACTTTGGCAAACCTGGTACTTTGCCAAGTGCCAAATCTGGTACTTTGCCAAACCCAAGGCGTGCGGAGCCCGATTAGCACACGCGAAAATTCAATGTTTCACCGTGTTTTTCAGCCTGGTACTTTGGCAAACCTGGTACTTTGCCAAGTGCCAAATCTGGTACTTTGCCAAACCAAGGCGTGCGGAGCCCAATTAGCACACGTGAAAATTCGATGTTTCACCGTGTTTTTAAGCCCTTTTTGAGTGCCAAATCTGGTACTTTGCAAAGTGCCAAATCTGGTACTTTGCCAAACCTGGTACTTTGCCAAAACCAAGCCGTGCCGAGCCCGATGCGCACACGTGAAAATCCAATGTTTCACCGTGTTTTTCACCATTTTTTGAGTGTCAAATCTGGTACTTTGGCAAATGTGGTACTTTGCCAAATCCAAGGCGTGCGGAGCCCGATTAGCACACGCGAAAATTCGATGTTTCACCGTGTTTTTCAGCCTGGTACTTTGGCAAACCTGGTACTTTGCCAAGTGCCAAATCTGGTACTTTGCCAAATCCAAGGCGTGCCTAGCCCGATGAGCACACGTAAAAATTCAATGTTTCACCGTGTTTTTAAGCCTTTTTTTGAGTGCCAAATCTGGTACTTTGCAAAGTGCCGAATCTGGTACTTTGCCAAACCTGGTACTTTGCCAAAACGAAGCCGTGCCGAGCCCGATGCGCACACGTGAAAATCCAATGTTTCACCATGTTTTTCACTATTTTTTGAGTGCCAAATCTGGTACTTTGGCAAATCCAAGGCGTGCCAAGCCCGATTAGCACACGTCGAAATCCAATGTTTCACCGTGTTTTTCAGCCTGGTACTTTGGCAAACCTGGTACTTTGTCAAGTGCTAAATCTGGTAATTCGCCAAATCCAAGTCGTGACAAGCCCGATGAGCA
>JASFAX010003020.1:0-43886 GCA_030737875.1 Allium sativum
TTACGAGGTGTTTAATGTTTTAGATCCCGGAACTAAGGTTAACAAAAGCTCTGATACCAACTGTGACGATCCCAAAATCCGTGTGATGGTATTAAGGATAATCATTGGAATATACCACATCAATCATCATAGCAGAGAATAGATAATAGCAAAAACAATAAATAGAATAATTTTACATAGATATGACAGCAGATTCATAACATGTAACAACATCAGAATAGCACAACGTAGGATATAACTTAGTAAATAAAAGGGAAATGATCAGTCACCATCGCCAGAGGCGGAATATATACGTGCAGTGAGACATAATAAGGGTATCAGTCTACATCGCCGAAGGCGGTACATATACATACGATAATAAATACTGGAAGTAAAACAGTCTGCATCGCCCGTGGCGGAATCATAATATAGATACAATAATGGCGGAAATTGTCAAAGTCATCTCGGTGAAGTCGGCCTCGCCATGAGCCAAAAATGCACTCCATACTAAAGTGCAGAGCCAAAACAACCTATCACCTGTGAACTAGGCTGCCCGTGTGAAAATAAGGGCACCCGCGTTTGCAAAGTGAAACAAACAACGAGTCAGTCATGGGGACTGGTATGGGGAATCTACTTAACGGTTTAAACAACAGTAATAAGCAAATCATAGGACCGCGCCACTTTCGCAGAACGGGTTTACTCCAGTGTTGCTGGTGCATTTAAAACAAGTAAATTCTTTAAAACAACGTAATGCTTTTAAAAAGAATGAAGCCACTATAAGACTCAAGTCCCATCATACAATGCAACACAAGTCGGAGGATAGAGTTTTACCTTATAATGGCCAAATATGCTTAATACGTGTAAAGCAAAATCATTTGATATTATTACTAATGCATATATGTTTGAAAAACGAATAACATCATAAATATCAATCATAGGCGACATGAGCGTCCCATGCCACTATGTCGCCATACATAAGTTTCAATCGAGTCCATTATTTCGTATTGGAAATTGGATTTCCGTCATGACTTGAGGCAAGGGGCAAGCTCCTCTCCGCTTCGAGACATTCTAGCAAATGCCTCAGGACTACACACTCTGGGTAACCCTTGGTTCGGCTGGGCCGGTCCTCTCTTACGTTTGAGGATTGGCAATTCCTAAACACACGTTTCCCGGTCCTTATAGACCTATAATCGAGGCGCCTCGCATTCCAACAACCACAAAGGTGAAAAGTAGATATAAATGTCAGGGTTGGTAGGTCACTGACACCACCATAGCTAGAAAGAAACGTCGTGCTCTCCCAGCGGTCCGTATCCCGTTTTTAACTCATACCGAGGTGTGAGGCTCGTGAATCCACGCTATACACAAAGCCAGGCCACGTTGGCCGTGCTTTGATCATCAAACACAAGACTTTGCTTTGCAACAGAAGCCTTGATCACAGCATCTTCGCATGCCACATAAGCAATCCACTCCACACGACTGATTTCTATCGATATATAACCTTTGAGCTCGTACGTCTCAGAGAAGGGCGTTAAGCAAAAGAATAAATTCTCCGCCGCCAAACAGATATATATTTAACAGAGATCAATCAGTATAGAACAAAATCCAATGTCAGACACACAGTCCATTTACAAGTCCATTCTGGGTCTAAACGAAACCGGAGGCGTCAATTCCTCGTATATCCGTACAATCAAGACATACGATCAGACGGCTACTACTTCCGTTCCTTCACGGTAGCTACTCCAATCAGGAACCTCAGCGGCGCCCATCCAACCGATACGAAGATCGTCGGTCTTGAATCGTCTTTGTATTTTCCAATTCGAATCGTTCGATCAATTATTTGAAATGAGGGTTAGCTCGGCCTTTTCAAATAATTCACGTAATTAGAATTCAAATCAATTCTTTCCATGGTTATATTATTCGACATTCATATTTCAGTTCTTTAGTATAATTTTTGTGTCAAACACATATAACCATCAAATATCAAACAGATCAAGCCAAGTTGGTTTATTTCCAATCTATATTGCTTATAATATTTTATAACGATTTTTCGCCATTTTTATTTATTTAAAAATGGCCATATTTAATTAAACGACGTTTCAGGTCGTGCCGTGGCACTGGCGCTGTTTTTCCCCTAATTTGTTTTACACATATCGGAAAATCTAACCGTTGGATTTCTACAAAGTCTATATCAGTGGGAAGATATTCCCAAAGTGAACCCAACGGTTCCAATTTCGTGAAAATCCGACGGTCGGATCTTCCACACTAGTCGTTTGAAGTTACGGTTTCAAAATTCGAACTGCAGCGTCGTTATTCGATTTAATTTAATTATATTTATATTATATATAAATATAAATGATTCTGGCGCTGTTTTTCTTCATATTTGAATTAAACATTCCAGACAATCCAACTGTTGGATTTTTACAAAGTTGGTGCCGTTGGAAAGATATTTCCAAGGCGAACCCAGCGGTTGCGGTTTCGGGAAAATCCGATGGTCGGATTTCTCGTACTAATTGTTCCAAATTACGATTCCAAAACACGAACTACACGGCTTCGATTCCTTTCAATTCTATTTATATTTATATATATAAATATAGTTCATTCTTTAATTTCAAATATAGTTCATTCTTTAATTTCAACCTCGTTTTCACTTCAAATATTTCACTAACGCCTTAATATTTCGAAAAATTTCGCCATAACCTCCTTTGTACGGGAAGGGGTTTGGAAATTTATTGGGCCGTGTTAGGTACCCAATAAATCCTATAAAGCATCCACATATTTATAGTGATATATTCTGGTGTTTACAGGGGTGCGTGTATAGATAATAACTCCAGAGAATAAATTCTCATCACCCTGTCAAGCCTGAGGGAGCGTGTATTTTTAATTACTCCAGAGGATAAATCCTCGTCACCTCGTCCCGTGTGGGAATAAATAGTCCATGTGTCGTATCTAATGACTAGAGAGACGTGATTATTGTCAACTCCAGACCCGTGTGGTTTTTTTTATTAATCTGGCAATTTATCGTTACATTTTATATAGTCCATATCAGTCATCAGTTCAACCTGTAGTATAACAAGCCTCTCGCTCGTATGGTAAATCTTCCACCTCGTCACACATGCTCCAAATGCTTTTGTGGGATATGATGAAGTATGCCTATCGTCAAGGAGTATTCCATGTAGTGTTGTTCAAAATTAATTGTTACTATCCTATGGCGATGTTTATTATTTCACACAGAATAACCAGCACTCCGCATCCAATGGCATTTACAGGAGTTGATATAAAAATAAAATTGTGCAGCCAACTCATCAAGGCTTACCTATTTGTCGGGCACGCAAATAATTTCTTTACTCTAGAGCTAATCCATTTTACTGTTAAACACATGTATATATATGCAGAACAAAACCAATAATAATATTTCTAGCAAACTAATATTTATTTCAACACGTGTATTTTTGTCAAAGCGTATACATGATAAAAGAAATATTTTTATCATCAAAAATATTTATTCAACACGTGAATGTTTTTAACACTTCATATTCACAATAAAAATGTAGTTTTTATTGTTTATTCATTTTATTTTAAAATACGATAACATTCAACATATGAATTTCAATTCAACGAATGAATTTCAATTCAACACATGAATATTCTCTATAGTTTGTATATATATATATATATATGTTATTTTTATCATTAAAGCTATTTGTTTAAAATACGAATAATATTCAACACATGAATTTCAACTCAACGAATGAATTTCAATTCAACACATGAATATTCTCTATAGTTTGTATATATATATATATATATATATATATATATATATATATATATATATAAATGTGATTTTTATCGTTAAAGCTATTTGTTTAAAATACGAATAATATTCAACACATGAATTTCAACTCAACGAATGAATTTCAATTCAACACATGAATATTCTCTATAGTTTGTGTATATATATATATATATATATATATAAATGTGATTTTTATCATTAAATCTATTTGTTTAAAATTCGAATAATATTCAACACATGAATTTCAACTCGACGAACGAACTTCAATTCCACACATGAATATTCTCTATAGTTTGTATATATATATAAATGTGATTTTTATCGTTAAATCTATTTGTTTAAAATACAAATAATATTCAACACATGAATTTCAACTCAACGAATGAATTTCAATTCAACACATGAAGATTCTCTATAGTTTGTATATATATATATATAAAAATGTGGGAGTGCTGCTTGGATTAGGATTTATTGCTTGTTTAGTCATATATGTATTCAGTGTTGGAGTGTTGTGATTTAGGGGAATGATTATCCTCATTGTTTATTATTTGATTGCCATATGTAAGGAAATAGATATACTTAATATTGGGTGGTGGCCTTGCCGGAACTCAATATTGAAGTAAGATGGGTGGTGGCCTTGCCGGAACTCATCTATCTATTATCCTCTACTCTCTTTTGGAAATCATGTTTGGGTCGGTGATTGGATATTGTATCTTATCCTTTATATATATATATATATATGTGTGTGTGTGTGTGTGTGTGTGTGCTCTCTTCCTATTGGAGGATCACACATTATTTTGTTTTCAAAATAAATAAATATAAAAATGTGATTTTTATCGTTAAATCTATTTGTTTAAAATTCGAATAATATTCAACACATGAATTTCAACTCGACGAACGAATTTCAATTCAACACATGAATATTCTCTATAGTTTGTATATATATAAAAATGTGATTTTTATCGTTAAATCTATTTGTTTAAAATTCGAATAATATTCAACACATGAATTTCAACTCAACGAATGAATTTCAATTCAACACATGAATATTTCGGAAAATTTCGGCAGCATAACGGCAGGTTAGTTAAAACCGGGACCGTCCCTAGTAAGGCTCCTCGCTCTACCTTAAAACCTCGCGGTTTTTGACAATGGGGATCATGCATCTAGTTCGCACGCAGGCGGCATGTTTTATTTTCATTTCCACAATCCTATTCTAATTTGTTTCAACCACAAGAGGGTATTTTTCAACCACAATGGTATTTTTCAACCACAATATCAACCACAAACAATTATTTCAAACCATTCGTCATACCATATAATATCACGCCAATCACAAGCAATAAATATCGTCCATGGTCTGTGGATGAGGGGAGTATATATATATATATATATATATTATTTCTATAATTCACTTGCATTTCATCACAATTCAAAGCATATATGTTTCATACAACGCTTGTATAATTTATACGTCGCTAATATAACTTATACAGCACAGGTACATGAGGTATACAATGCGTATATAATTTACACTTCGCTTATATAATTTATACAACACGATTCCATTCACACAATTTAGTTTAGATTCCTCACATTGGTTTTTGAAGTGCTAAAAATCGTAGGAAGATCAGAAAAATCCGCGACTTCTGCTAGATGGTAGAGAGCCTCCCTGCGGTCCAGATGTTTCCGGTTTCATCGAATTTCGTTAACACACTAAAAAGATATGATTTTTCAAAGTTTTGCAACATTTAAAAGTGTTATTTTCAATTCAGAAATTTCAAAGCAGAGTGCTTTTCGACCCTTCAAAACTAGGTCTTTAATTTTCGATCAATCTGTGCTGTTTCGTCTTGATCGGATGCTGCGACGTCAAAGAGCTTCGAGCAGGCTTCCCAGCGCCTGTGGTGGCAGCGAACTCGGCGGCTCCAGGGACGATCGGCGGCGCTCCAAAGGTGGTAACTTCCTGGGCGAAATTCGATGTCGATAGGGGATGGTTTCAGTCGAGGGTTGGTTTGATTGAAAGAGGGTAGGAAGGCGGTCGGAAAAGCTAACTGGAGGCGGTGGCGAAATTGCCTGTGGCGGCGACGATCGAGCTGGGAATATTCGAGCGTGTTTCGCCGTTCGTTTCAGAGGGGTTGACCGACTTTTTCAGATGAGAGAGAAATGAAGATATTTTCTATTATATTAAAATTTTAAATTCTTTTAATATCCTTTCTAGCCAACGTACACCAATTTCAACCCAACGACTGTCGCCCCTAGATAAATACCCCCATTCCGGACACAATGGGATATGTTTCGTTGGCCAATTCGACTGTTACAGTCAGTTATTTTTCAAATTAAAGTATAAAACATTTTATATTCAATTTGAACGTACATTTCAATTTGCCAGGGCCACAAACTGAATCGAAAAATTCCAGAAAAATAAATCTATCTTTGTTTTGACGATACGGTCCCAACAAAACCAGTTTCGTCGAATTCTGAGGTCGTATGCAAAATGTCTATTTTCAAGGGCTATATATTCTATATACTGACCTTTCTGAAAATTCATTTGGCCATAACTTTTGATTCCTGTTATGAAACTTCGATTTTTCAGATTCGTTAGAAAGGTATTCATAAACAGATTTAAATATTTTTGGTTTCGCTAAAATCTCTTATATCTTCCACCCGATACAGTCAGACAAAGTTTGTACTCAAATTTTCAAACTGCCTCACTGTTCCCAATTAATTATTTTATTGAAATTTGCTATTTCAATTATGCAATTTCTTTGACAATAACCAATTTTAAAAATTTTAAATTGGTTCACATTTTCCGGGTTATTACACACGGGCAGGTAGTAGTTTTGGTTTTGCAGATATATATTCACAGGAACCTGGTTTACAGCTTGAACGATACTCGGAAAGCTCTGTATCCGTGTTTTACTTTTAGTTGTGTATTGTACTATTTTTCCGCTACTATGTAATTTATTGTAATCTCTGATATTTATCGAATGTATTTTATTCATTCATACTCTGTATATTCTTGTATTCTGATGAATTGTTGTAATATACAATGAAAGGTTCTTCTGTTTGCGTTCTTTTGTGTGTTGTTCTCAATTCAATCCGAGCTTTCCTAACCGGGGAAGTTTGGGTCGTTTCATTTTGGTATCAGAGCTTTGGTTTACAGAGCTCGGAGAACAAGACACATTGGAACCATACAAAAGAATTCATCAAAAATTGGATTAGTAATATCCAATGGGATTGACTCGTTAAAGATAGGACCAGTAGTATCCTAGAACGAGTGTAAAGAGTGTCGTTTTAAAAATAAAAAAATTGAAAACAAGTTTTGTTCTGAAAATTTAATTCAATAATTCGTATTTGAATATTTATTTATATTGATTAGGACTATCCAGTATATAAAGATTTTGCATATAAGTCTGATCAACGTGTATTCGAAGTTTTAATATATTGAGTAGATATAGAATCACACTCTAGTTGCTTGGAGATGATGCTGATAATGACCATGGCATCATCAGTGTTGTGTTCGAGTGACGAAAGTGGGATTTCTATATATTTCCAATTGACTGGTGTGAGAACCAAAATTAGATAGGGCCTGTTGTTGTGGTTTGACATCAAAAATCTGATTTTTGGACTATATATCAAAGTTATGAATTTGAAAAGTTAATCAACAAATTGATTGTTGGTTGTGTTGTTTGATTATTGTTTGATTGATTAAATATTGAACCTTTAGCCAAATTGATCAAATAGTGAGTTGTATTGGAAATTGGTCGCATTTGCATGCATATACATGTACTTACATTGAACAGGTCATAGCAAGGAGGCTAGAACAGAAGAATAAAATTGTTTGCCTGACAAATAGGTACATGTTTATTGTATTTACTTGGATTTTGGATGATTTTATGAGCCGATTGGCTAGCTGCTTGGCTTTTTCTTTTTCTTTTGGATTGAAGAAGGCCATGGGAGGCTATATGAAATATCCCGAAGTCCCCGGTGCAGGGGAGGTTATGGCGAAATTTTTCGAAAATTTAGGGTGTTAGCCAAATTTTTGAAAAATTTGAAAAGTTCTTAGAAACTGAAAAGTTGAAGAACTTAAGCCGTAGTGAAAATTATGAAAGTGGAGTTGGTTTGTTAAACAACTTTCAGCTTCGTTCCTTTTCTGGGACGAAAAGTTTTAAGTAGGGGAGATTGTAATAACCCGGAAATCCGAGCCAATTTAAAATTTTTATTTTGGCGATTTTAGTGTATTTTGAATATTTAAAATGAATTATATTAAATAATAACGACGGAAAATTTATTTTCGACTAAGTTAAAACGAATAAATTTATTTTAGTTATATAACGAGCCTGAAATGGCGCGGTAGTTTAAAAATTCGATTTCGAATTTCAAACGAATATACAGAATTCGTTTTAAGTCGAAATCGGATGAAACCAAAAATATTCGAATCTGTTTAGTCATATCTTACTAACGGATGTAAGAAACTGAGATTTCGCTTTAGAAGTCGAAAGATATGCCTAGATTAAAATTCAGAAAAGTCGTTGTGGAATTTATATATATTTTTTAATATATATATAAAGGCCTTGAAAATAGCCGTTTTGCAAACGACCTTGGATTTCGACGAAACCACTTTTGTTGGATCCGTGATGTCAAATTATGGCTAGATTCCAAAATTCGTAATTTTTCGAATCAATATGTGAGCGTGCCAAAGGAAAACGCGTTTGACCAGTTTTAGTTGATTTTAATCGAATGGAAAAGGGCCATTTTTCAAACGGCCTCAGAATTTGACGAAATTAGTTTTGTTAGGATCCTATCGTCAATACGAAGTTAGAAAATATTTTTCGAGAATTTTTAGAGTCATTATGTGGCCCCGGTAAATTGAATGTGCGTTTAAATTGAATATATAAAGATTTATATTTTAAATTCAACGGAAACTGATCGTAACAATCGAATTGGCCTACAATACACATCCCATTGTGTTCAGAATGGGGGTAATGTGCTAGGGGTGATAGTTGTTGGGGTTCGTTTGGTGTTCGTGATATTAAACTTAGAGATTTTGAAATAAAGTAATTAAAATATTATTAAAAATATTATATAAATAGAATTATTTTCTCTAAACCCTAACAGAACTCAAAGCCTCCGCTAGGCATAGAAACGCACGGTGATGATGGGTTTGTATTTGTACAAGGATCGGCAACAAAGGAAAAAGGGGTTATTCCCTGAAGCATTCAACAGTAAACCTTAAACCTTTTTTATTTTTATTTTTTTATCATTATATGTCATAAATTTATGGAAAGAATAATCTGATTTTAAAAAAAATGAAAATATAAAATAGAAAAAGATTGTTCTAACTATGTTTTATAAAAATAAGGTTTTGAAATATAAACATCCTTTGTTTTGAAATATAAACTTCCTTTGTTTTGAAATATAAACTTCCTTTGTTTTGAAATATAAACTTTCTTTGTTTTAAAAATATAAACAGGATTTGTTATAAGAAGTAGAAATATAAAAATATTATTTTTATATAGAAAGGAGCATTGTAAAATATATGAAATTGAAATAAAAATATGATTTTTTTACTGTGAACAGCGGGAAAAGATGGCGATGGTATCGACTGAAATCAAAACGAAACCCAAACAGTTCAGTTGGAAAGCACGGAGGAGTGGAACCCTCGGTGAGAACTCCTCACTTTTGTTTTAATTTCTAGTTTGAAATAT
Source organism: Allium sativum (assembly GCA_030737875.1). Taxonomy (NCBI): domain Eukaryota; kingdom Viridiplantae; phylum Streptophyta; class Magnoliopsida; order Asparagales; family Amaryllidaceae; genus Allium; species Allium sativum. Next base: position 9,481 of record JASFAX010003020.1, read on the forward strand.
ATACTAGGATGCAGACGGTGCTTAGCAGCACCCGACACCCGTCATCCACAGACCATGGATGACTTGTTTGTTTGGTTGCTGTGTTGTGAAATTTGATTGTGTGATATGGAGTGAAATAAAATATTTTATAGTGGAAAATATTTTATAGTTAAAAATATGATTTTTAACGTGTATATAAAATAAACATTTATAAACAAATCGGAGATTTGTTTTTATACATTGATTTGACTGATATTGATTGGGACGATAAATTTTACCCATCGCCCAACTGTACAAATAAAATTTGTGTTTGATTGTTTGAAACCCCACACGGGTGTTGGGATGAAATTGGACATACACTAATCCCAATAATTAGCTGTATGTCGATCGATTGATTGACAGGCTGTTATAAGCTTTGAATATTTATATTTGATGCTTATACAGTGTAGAATGCACTCTGGATGATGGTTGATGATTTATCGTTGCTATTATATACATGTGTTGTAGAAAATCCATATAATTAACATTATATGGTAATTGATTGGGCCTCATTCAAATTTGGAAAATATAAAGAAAATTCATTTGCTGAATTATAAAAAAATTCATTTGTTGAATTGAAAATATATATTCTTGTGTTGAATAAAAGCCGTGTTGATTAGATTGACGCCATTTTGACGTGAACGATATTTATATCGATTTTATTCATTTTTCAACGAATATTGAAAGTGATTTCAAAATTCGAATTAAATTGAAATGAATTGAAATTCGAATTTAATTGAATAGATTTGAAATTGGAATGAATTGAAATCCGAATTAAATTGAAATCGATTTGAAATGAAATTAAAACGAATTTATATTGGAAAATTCAATTTTGATTTGAATTTGAGATGTAAGTTGAAATCGTTATGAAAACGAATTTAAAAAGATTTATAAAATATGTTTTAAAAGGAAATCGACGAAATATATAGTGTATATATATAATGGCCTGAATAGAAAGCGCCGCGCTACGGCAGTTCGCGAATTTCGACCATTGACTTCGAACAGATACTACGGGAGATCCGACCATTGGATTCTCCTGAAACCAGAACCTTGGGTTCGTATCGAAAAGAGATTTCTAATGGATATTAGAAATTAAAAATCTAACTGTTGGATTTGGAATTATGTCCAAATCAAATTTGGAAAAGGTCGCTGTAAGCGCAGTTCGATAGCAGTTGATGGAAATCGACTGTACGGGCCTTGATAAAATTACTAAAAATAGTACTAATTTGTGTAAAATCATAAGAAATGATGTGGGAAGAATTGGGATGAAAAACTCCATATTTGAAAAGGCAAAATATAGATTTTTATCGAAATGAACTAGTTTCGAACTAGAATTATAATTCTATTTATTTTTATTATAAATAAATTGGATTTGAAATGGTTTTGAAAATAACCAGAATTTCCAATAATTAAATTGGAAGGGATTTGAATCGAAATTGTTTTTGGAATATTTCGATGTTGGATTTCGTGATGAAACAGATATTGTTATGCGAATTTGAAAGATATATTTATATCGTTATTTTCAATACGATATTTGTTGGTCGTAGAATTTGATATTGAATATAAGCCGATATATTTTCTATTCAGAGCTTTGTATTTAATATCAAATGGGATTTAGGTTTGTCGTGAATGGTGTCTTCATTAACACTGTTCTTAAACCCAGATGAGAAAAAGATTAAATCTTTTTATTTGGATTTAATGAAGTGTACCAATTAAGTGGTATTTAATTGGAATTGAATTTGAATTGATTTTTGGGTTTATCGTGAATGATTTTTTAAATAACACTTGTTCTTTATCCCGATAATTTATGGAATGTGATTTTGGGTTGTCGTGAACGGTATCTTCAATAATACTGTTCTTAGACCCAGCGGAGTAAAGAAAATCAGAAACTAACGGGAGACTAGTTAAGTCGAATTGTTCACTGGGTATTGATCTGATGTTGGTTTCGGCCTTCGGGGTTAATACTTAGGGAATTGCTCACTTGCTATTTTACGGTTAAAAGATGATAGGATGGAATGTGATTTTGGGTTTATCGTGAACCGTGTTTTAAATGACATTGATTCTTTAACCCAGTTAAAGATTAAAACTAAGTGGAGTTTTAATGAATCTTTAATTAGATTGAAATGAACAAGAATGGAGTATCACCAGTTTTTCTCTAGGCGATAGTTAAATCTTTAATTAGATTTGAACGTGAAATGGTAATTGAATTTACCGATAACACCGTGGTGTTAGATATGAAGTGTGACCAGTTTTACTTCATGGGATGAATAGTTTGGGATTGGGAAATAAAATAAATGATTACTTCGGAGTGGTTCACTAATCCCGACTAGTTTGAAGTGATATTCAAAAGAAGATTAAAGAATAAATTTAAAGAAATTATCTTTGACAAAATTAATGGGAACCTTTCCCTAAGAATGTGAAATTTAGAAACTAACTGTAGGTTAGCTAAGAAGAATGATTTACTGGGTATTGATCTGATGTTGGTTTCGGCCTTCGGGGTTAATGTTTGAGGAATTGTTCTCTTGCTAATTTACGGTTAGTGACTGATGAATTGGAATGAGGCGTATGTTGTGTTTGTGTAACACTTGTTTATTATATACGCGAGTTATTCAGAAAGACCGGGTTTATACCATTCTGAATAACCGATTCGACGTAGTGTCGAAGAGGAAGACGATGGTTGAAGACTGGAGGTCTTCACGTCATTTGGGTGATTACTGATGATCTTGATTAGGCTGTACACCCAAGACGAGGGAATCAGTTGATGATCGTCCAGACGTACTTGGAGATCGATGGGTAGGCGAGGTACAAGGTGCCTCCGGTTTCGTTCAGACCCAGAACGGACTTGTAAATGGACTGTGTGTCTGACATTGGATATCATTTTGTGTGATTGATGGATATCGGTTGCATGGAGTGGTTTGCCTGTGTGGCATGCTACGATGCAAATGATCAAGGCTTCTGTTGAAAAGCAAAGTCTTGTGGTTGATGATCAAAGCACAGCCTGTGTGTCATAGCTTTGTGTAACGTGAATTCGCGAGCCTCACACCCCTTTTGTGAACCAGAAACGGGAGAGGACATTAGGGAGGGCATGTGTTTCCTTCTAGTTAGAAGTGGCATCAGTGGTTTTACACGCCCTGACGAGTTTGACTTATGTGGTTGTTGCTGTTGCAAGGCGCCTCGGAATATCGGTGACTTTGTGAAGCCAACGGAGTCATTTGTTGGCTCATTTACGCCCCAAAGGGCGGGGTAACGTAGTGTTTAGGCATAATAATCTACATCGGTGGACCGAACCTGACAATCCAAGGGGCAGTTTTGGCTGTTCCTGAGACTCGGGCTAGACAGTCTTGAATCGGTAGAGGACTATCTTTTGCCTCGGTTCATAGATGGAAATCCAACTTCCAATACGTGACGTTTCGGTTTTAGTTGTAATCCTATATATGGCGACATAGTGGGACGGGGCGCTGTTGCCGTCTATGATTGATATTTATGATTGTATATAAAATCAGAAACTAACTGGAAACGAGCTAAGATGGGTGGTTTCCTGGGTATTGGTTGTTATGTTGGTTTTGGCCTTCGGGGTTAATACTTAGGGAATCGTTCTCTTACAAATTTACGGTTGGAGTCTGATTAAGAATCAAAAGATGAAATTTAGCGTATCAAGCATTCTTTGGCTATTATAAGGTAAAAACCCTATCCTCCGGCTTCCGTTGCATTGTGTGATGGGATCTGGGTCTTATAATAGCTTCATTTTTCTTTATTTAGCATTGCGCTGTTGTTTTATGCACTGGTGTTCTTGGGAGGAAACCCGTTCCGTGTTATACGGCGTGGTCCCTTGATTTACCTAACTTTAAAATAAAGATAAATAACTGTTTAAGTTCTCACACCAGTCCCATGACTGACCTGGAGTTTATTGTTTTAATATAAACTCTGGGTGTCCTTACTTTGACACGGGCAGCTAGTAGTTTCAGTTTTGTAGATTTATATTCACAGGAACCTGGTTTACAGCTGGAACGATACTCGGAAAGCTCTGTATCCGTGTATTACTTTCAGTTGTGTATTGTATTATCTTTCAGCTGCTATGTAATTTATTGTAATCTCTGATATTTATCAAATGTATTTTTTTTTCATTCTTACTCTGTATATTCTTGTATTCTGATGAATTGTTGTAATATACAATGAAAGGTTCTTCTGTCTGCATTCTTTTGTGTGTTGTTCTCAATTCAATCTGTGCTTTCCTAACTGGGGAAGTTCGGGTCGTTTCAACCGAGAAGTAACAGTGTGTTGTAATTAGTGCAATATTTTAAGCCTTTCCAAAATGAATTAGAAGAGACTTAAAACGGCAGAGGTGTGTGAAATTCCATCAAAAATTTCAGATCTTCAAAAAATTTAGAATTCAAGTTAACAGTGTCAAGGTATAACAAGAATACATCAACATTGTTATGAATTCAGAAATCAAAAAATAAACTTCAAAAACAATTGCAGATACTTACAAATTTAAATTCAAGATCTGGAAAAGGTTAAAACATCAGAGTTTTATTCAAATTAAAGCAAATATCCAGAAAAATATGAATTCCGCAATTGGAAGTTAATGAAGCCCAAAAAGAAACAAAAACATATTGTAGTGGCAAATTAAAAAACAAAAGAAAAGAAGAAGAGGTGGAAGGAGAAATAAACAAAAAAATATTTGCAAAGATGAGTTCAGAGATCATAACAAAAATCAATGTAAACCAAAATCTCTGACTCAACCTATCTTGGCTAAGGAACTTCGATTGATACAGACATATGGAATAGCTTGAATTCAAGTTCCTTTTAACAAAGCAGTTCCTCACCCTCCTCTGGTACCTAACAATTTAGGGGTTCGAGTGGTCTAACAAAATTAGTAAAACCACTCACAGTAATATTCATATGTTTTGGTACCCAGACTTGTTTGTATAACAAACGATCAGAATTTACCAAAGTGCCCTTAGGACCCAAATCTGTTCGAATTTAAACGAATTCATTTTATTTCTTTTTGGGGTCCAAGAATGATTAAATGTTTTTTTATAAAACAAATTCTTATTTCGTTTATGATTCAAAAGATCTTTTGAATTGCCTGACTTTAAAAATCCAAACAATCTTTTCCAAAACAATTTGAAGAGTTTTCAAAACCATTTGATTTCAGCCTTTCAAAACGATTGATTTTCCCAAAGCCAATGCCATATTTATTTCCAATAGAAACCTGGTTTTGTAACAGCATATTCAACGATTTTTCCCCATTAGAAAATTTATTCAAAGTTGATTCTAATCGTTGAATTTTGGATTTAAAATCACTATTTCTTTCATTAAATCTAAACAGTGATTGTTACTGATCTTTCTTTCAGCATCACGTTGTTTCAAAACCAAATTTTTAGATTCAAGTAATTTGATTTGGCTTGGGACTTAGCAATTTCAGATTCAAATTGTTTTTGTTTTTCAAATTCAAGTTCTTTTAAACTTCTTGAATTTTTTCAATCTCGATTTCAAATTAATTTAAAAATGACTTAGTTTTCAGCAAATTTTCTTTTTCAAAATTTTATGTTTTGAATTAATATCATCCAACTCATTTTGTAAAGAATCGTTTTACAAATCGGCTCATCCTCATATTTTTTTTAGATGATAATTTCTTTTTCAAATTTTTGAAGATTCATATTGAGATGAGCTAAATCATTTTCCAAATTAAAACAATTCTTGCAATCAGAATTTTCAAATTTTAATTTCAACATATTATTTTTGCGTTGCAACTCAAAAAATTTAGATTTTAGAATTTTATTTTTTCGTTGGAGATGAATGACAGTTGTAGTTAAATCATTACAAAGAGTAACCAATTCTTCATATGAAAATCTCCATCGTCTGAAACATCAGTAATAGCACCAGTTAAGAACACATATGAGTCTGAGTTGGCAATTGAGGGTTTTGAGAAGTCGTTGTCATTTACATACAACGCAAGTTTTCTGGACATCCTGCGTAGTTAAACAGTGAGAGACAAGATGAAGCAGATTATTACTAAGATAAGAATAAATAATATGCATTACACAAGCATTAGTAACTTTATCTTTCTTATCTAACATATCACCCATGTTTTCAATAATATTCCAATATTCAAATTAATAGATTTTAAATATAATTCGAATTTTGATTTCCAAATTGAAAAATCGTTTTCATTGAAAATAATTGCAATATCACTGGACTGACTCTCAGAAGACTGACAACAAGGATCCATGATTCTAGGGTTAATGAAATTACCAGGCTCTAATACAGCTTGTTGGATCTAGATCAACCCCAGAGGGGGTGAATAGGGTTTATTCAAATTTTACGGGATATTAAAATTTATCACAGAATGCAACAGAAAATAAATGCAGAAAGTAAATGACACAAGATATACCCAGCTTCGGCAAAATCCTTCCTACTGCTGCATTCCTAAGGTTTCTACAAGGTAATAGAATAGATTCCGCTTACAAGACCATGTAAACTCGCGAACCCCTCACACCTATTCTAATCCTACTCTCAAAGCCCTAGACTTCTAATCCCATAGATCAGATTTCCCTGATTACAACCATGTAGCCAGTAACCCTAGTTTCTACAGACTCCAGTAAACTGCCAGTTTACACCCTAACTGGTTTCCCTAGTTTTTTAGGGACCGTAGAAAAACTGTTTGAATTGGTTTACAACTCAGATTAAAAAACAAAACAAAAACAAACAATAAAATAAATAAATAAAACCCTTAGTCCTTTAGAATTAGAAATAGGGCATATAGGCTTAGTCGACCTCAATTCAGCCGGCCCACTCTCTTATCATTTCACCCAATCTCATTCTTCAATCGAAATGGCAGCAGCTTCCTAGGGTTCTTTGAAATCCTCCCCAAACCGATGCTTTGATTGATGAAACTGTAATCACTGATGCGCGAATCCTTGTTGCTATGTAATTCTCCGATGTGGGAGCTGATCGAAATCCTCATATAAAAATTGTGTGTTCTCTGTGTATCCTCTTCGAATTTCTATTGATTTGTTTGTGGTTTCGATAACGGACTGATGAAAAAATAGGTGTTAATTATAGGGATTACAAACCCTAGGCACTCTCTAGTTTCGTACGAAATGACTTGCCTTGATTTGTCTTAATTTGTTGTGATTTCCCTTTTTAAATTTCTTGAATGAAATGAATCGGCTTTAGCTAAGAACTTGGATGGACAAATTGGTTTTCAATGAATCTCTAAATCGAATTTGCCCCTTTGCATGTTTTATGAGTGGTATTTCCTTTCCTGTAAAGATTGTTGTTTGCCAAATTTACGAAATTCCTTGACTGAATCGATGGAATCATTTGTGAAGTTTATGTCTGTATTTTCCCTACCAAAATGCTTCCATAATTTCTGGAAATCAATGCTTGTCAATCGAAACAGGACAGAATAAATTTATGAAATATTCTTTCTCGAAATGTTGCATTGATTCCACGGTTTATTTATTTCCTTTTGTTACCTTAATTAGTTGAATTCAGGAAAGACATTAAACACAGCCAAACTTGAATTTCTGGACACATTTCATTCCTATTCATGTATATGCTGATATCCTGGAAACTCAATTAATCTTCTTATTAAAACCTTTCCATCAATGAATTTGAATTGCCTTGATTACTTTGTATATTTGGAAACCACCAATTTATTTTTGCTCATGAATTGGATGCCTTGAGTCTTCTGACTTAATTTTGGAACTGCTGAAAACTAATTAGACTTGTTCTTCCTGAATGCACTGTTGTTGCAAGCTTAATTTCAGGAAATGTTTAAAAACAATTTTGTTGCCAAATATTGTTGTGCATGTCTTTTTTCCAAAAATTGATTTTCTACCAAAAGTGAATTGAGACTTGCCAAAAACTAGTCTGTTAAATTTCTAGAATAATTTTAATTGCCATACTTTATTTTATCCAAAAAATGAATTCCTTAAATGTTGAATTGTTCAAAATAGGAATCAATGGTTTCGGCAGTAGCTTGTTCAAAAGAATGTTTGCTGGAAAATTCTGAGAAATGATCTTTGCTAAATAAAATCCCATGAATGCTGCTGCATAATATTCTGGAATGTTTTGCAATTCAAAACTGGAAACCAACATAATTTGCTTCATGCCAATTTAGCTTTTCTGAAATAACATGAATTCCACGAAATGTATTGAATTGCATTTGTTGTTGAACATGTATTTGCACTTGTTTTATACTATGCTTAAACTTGTGAATGAATACTTCACCTAAGTAATTTGCACTTGATTACTTCTCAGAAAGTTTTCACGTATACCCTGAATTTTTTAATGCCTTGTTTCCTTGCTATATTTTCTGCCATGTTCATCCCAGTTTACTAGTTGTACTGAATTTTTCCTTGAACTTTGTCCATCCATTTGGCATGCTGTTTTGGCTTGTTTGTTACCTGATTTGCTCCTCATGTACTCGAGCCTGAATTGTTTTCTGCCTAGAACAATTTGCAAAAAAAAACTATGTTGAATCATATCTTTGTGTATTTCTGCTTATGTGTGAGTATGTGCTATGTATTGGCTTTAGTTCCTCTACACTGTAAAAGCTTGTCCATCCATGCATGTGTATTTGTGAAGTGCTTGATCACTTGACTTTCACTCATCATTTTGTATATTGACCATGTATGCTGTACACTTGTGTATGGACTGTTTTCGCCTGAGTTGATCATTCATGTTTTTGTATTTGCACCAGATTGAGTTTTTGTCCAATTTCCTTTCATCTATGTTGCATGTTGATTTTTCCATTCGAGTTTTGCTGCTTGGCTCATTATTATTGAGATGCTTCATGCTCCATTTGTGTATCACTTGCATTTGCTCCATTTTTTTGCATGGCTCGACCATATTTACATGTACATTTATGTATGTGTATATATACACAACAGTGTGTGTATACATATATCGTGCACGTGTGAATTATTCATCAGCAGATTGTTGCACTGTATTGTGGCTGTTCAGAATGAACTGGTTCTGATCAGCAAACCAGTGTTATATGTTGAGGCTGATCAGTGTGTATATACGTATCAGATCAAGTCATGAAAAATGATGAGAAACACACTGAAATTCTAAGGAAAATAAAATATAAATATAAATTCAAATTTGCATGTATTCAGTTTTATTTCTATTGCAGTGTGATGTGTGTGTTTCTTGTGACAGGTAAACAGATGATGACTGGACTGACTGTGAGCTGTGAAGACAGAAGATTGCAATGTATATATGTTTTCAGTTAATGAATGTGTATGAGAGAAAACTGTATAACTGAGTGTGAATATGAATGCATGTGCAAAATGAGTGATTAAGTTATTATGTGGTGAGGAGCCGATATGTATATGAAATTGAATTGTATATTAGTGATGTGTTCAAATAGTGGAGTTATAAATAGTTGTACTGTTTGAATGTTTGAAACAAAATATTCAACTTAAATAAAATACTATGTGAATATTTGAATTTCTGTATAGTCGTATTTTATTTAAATATAAATATTATATTCCTGTCTGTGATGTAGTATACCAATACAATTACAAACACATTTAATAATAAAATATATTTGGTTGTTATCATCTAACAAAAATCATATAATTGTGTATACAGCACTGTTATATACAATAGAGTCTACTTTAGAAAGCCGTCTGACTTCCCTAGGAAATGGCCTGATTTCCATACTCATATAGATAAGTCTCTTAAGGTGTTTATATAGTACACCTTTTAAGGTTTTTAGACTTGTTAAGGATATTATCCATCCTTTGTTCTTGTAGAATCAGACACTAAATATTATGGGATTATTGCTTTAGGGTTCCGTAATCATTCTCTTAACTTGTTGGTACCTATTGAACTTTGTCTGTCCTTTTCAAGACACAAGTTTGGTTTCTGGTAAGGATGATCAATCTTCACTTATAGATCTTAGTCCCATTTCTTTTTACTTTATAGAAACCATAGCCTTTGGAAGACCTTTAGTAAGTGGGTCAGCCAAGTTTTTCTTTGTTTCTATGTAGTCAACAGTTATAACTCCACTTTTGAGTAACTGTCTTACCATCTGATGTCTTAGACTCACATGTCTAGACTTCCCATTATATGTCTTATTTGGGACATTATATGTTGTTGCTTGATTATCACAGTTAATCAAGACAGCTGGAGATGGCTTCTTCTACAATGGGATTTCCATTAACAAATTCCTAAGCTATCCCGCTTCGTTACATGCATTTGCTAATGCAACTAGTTCTGACAACATAGTTGAATCATATATGCAGGTCTGCTTCTTTGAAGCCTAAGACACAGTAGCGCCTCCTAACGTAAATATCCATCCAGTCATAGACTTGGATTCGGATTCTACATTGTTCCAGGTTGCTTTGTTATTTCCTTCTATTATAGCACGATATCCTTTATAAGATAAAACATAGTTTATGGTTCCATTCAAATAAGCTAAAACTTTTGAAATGGCTTTCCAGTATTCGAAACCTAGATTGCTCGTAAATCGACACAATACACTTATGGCATGTGCGATGTCGGGTCTAGTGCAATGCATATCATACTTAAGACTTCCAATAACACTAGAATACTCTGTTTGAGAAATGGTACATTCGGTGTTCTTTTCTAATTTGATACTTGGATCTAAAGGAGTTGGTGTTGGTTTGTCATTATAATGACCATATTTCATTACGAACTTCTCAATGTAATGAGATTGAGCTAGTCATAACTGCCCTGCTTTCCTAATGAATTTAATTCCTAAAATTACATCAGCCTCTCCTAGATCTTTCATATCAAATTTAGAAGAAAGAAACTTCTTAATTTCATTCACACAAGATACATTGGAACCAAGTATTAGCATGTCATCAACATATAAGCATATTATAACATAATTGTTGTTATCTGATTTGCTATAAATACATTTATCGGCATCATTAAGAATGAACCCATATGACAATGCAATTTTTTCAAATTTCTCATGCCACTGCATGGGAGCTTGCTTCAGGCCATAAAGAGATTTAACAAATTTACAAACTTTATTTTCTTGGCCTGGGGTTATGAAACCTTCAGCTTGTTCCATGTATATATCTTCTTCTAAATCTCCATATAGAAAAGCTGTCTTTACATCCATTTGATGCAGACCAAGCTATGAATTGATGCAAGTGATATTAAACAACATATTGAAGATATGCGAGCAACTGGAGAATAAGTATCAAAATAATCTACTCCTTATTTTTGCTTATGTCCCTTAGCAACGAATATGGCTTTAAACTTATCAATGGATCCATTTGTATTCAACTATTTCTTGAATATCCATTAATATCCTATAGGTTTAGCACCAGGAGGTAAGTCAGCTAAAACCCCAAGTTTGGTTTAACATTATGGAATTCATTTCATCATTGATAACTTCTGTCCAGAAATTAGAATCTCTGGAACTCATAGCCTTAGAATAAGTTTTGGGATCATCATTGACGTTCATTACATATCTTGTCACATTAAGGACTTCGTCCTTGAAACACCCCACCTCCATTAAGGTCACTCACAAAGGGAATTCCTTAATTTTGGTGGAGGTTTATAAGTAAAAGCCACAGATAAACTCAAGACAGATATAAATACACATATTTTTAAATAGCGGAAACCAACAGACTTTTATTCATCAATACGTGTTCAAAACCAAACATTCCATAATTGTCTCAAAATACTTCCAACATTACAACATCATTACTGTCTTGATAATTAAAGAAGCATAAAACATAAATAAAGTGACAAAAATCCCCATTGTGATTTCCAAAGCCATAGTCCGAGAAAAAGAGACCCAAATCATACATCTACGTTCTTGGAGCTTGTACAGAGCCTGACTGAGCTGAGCTGTTTCCTCCCTGTGGACCTTGGGGGGAACAGAAGAAAAGAAGACGAAAAGAAAATAGGGTCATACATAAAGCCTGAGTAAATCTAGTAACTCTACAGTATGTTAATAAGAAAAGGGCATGATAGATATATACTGAAAATAGGATGGTGTCACAAGCTAAGGGAGTGTTGTAACAACCCGGAAATTCTGAGCCAGTTTAAAAATTTTAAATTGGCAAATTTAGCGAATTTTGATTATTTTAAATGAATTATTTTAAATAATATCGACGAGAAATTTATTTTGAATGGAATTCAAACGTATATATTTTATAGATCGTCGTTAGAATATAAATATTTATTTTAAATTATAGAAGGAATTGAAAACGGGTCGGTAATTCGATAATTCGATTTCAAAATTCAAATGAATATACCGGGTGCAAAATAAACCGGATTTTAGCAAAGCCAAAAATAATAGAATCTATTTGATAATATCTTTCCAACGAATCCAAAAAATCAAAATTTCATAGCGGGGATCAAAAGATATGTCCAGCTGAAAATTCAGAATAGTCGCTATGGAATTTCAGCCCTTAAAAATAGCTATTTTGCAAACGACCTCGGATTTCGACGAAACCACTTTTGTTGGATCCGTGATGTCAAGTTATTGCTAGATTTCAAATTTCATAATTTTTCGAATCAATATGTGAGCGTAGCGAAGTTAAACGCATTTGACCAGTTTCAGTTGATTTTAATCGACTGGAAATTGGCCATTTTTCAAACGGTCTCAGAATTCGTTAAAACTAGTTTTATTAGGACTGTATCGTCAATACGAAGCTAGAAATAAATTTTCTGGAATTTTTCTAGTTAGTATGTAGCCCCGGTAAATTGAAATGCGCGTTCAAATTCAATATATAGAGTTATATTTTGATTTTGAGGAAAACTGATTGAAACAAGCGAATCAGCCTACGATACATATCCCATTGTGTTCGCAATGGGGGTAATTAGCAAGGGACGACAGGCAGTGGGTCTCATTTTGAGATCGAAATTTAAAGTTACCTTTTAGGATTTAAAATAATATAAAAATATATTAGTCAACCCACTTTATTCCTTCTTCCCCCTCCTTTTCGTTCATTTCAGATCTGAAGAAAAAAAACCGCTCAGCTAAAACCTATCGCCCCTTACAACGCCACCGCGCCTCCACCCTATCGCCACCGCCCCCCAGTTGAACGGCGCCTCCCATCGGACACCCTCCTCCGCGTCGAGACCCAAAGACCAGAGCGCGACCCCCATACCTCGCCTGAATCGATCGCCCTCTCTCCATAGGACGTCGCCCCTCGCGCCCACCGTTGGCCGCCCTCTCCAGCACCCTCTCCTCTCGATTCTCTCTCTCTCCTCCCTCTCGTCTTAAATCCGACGCCCCTACTGCCCTACAGCAGAAACCGCCTCTGCCTGGACCCACCGCACCCCTAGTGCCGACCTCTCCTGCCACCAAGACCCCAGCGCAGCCTCCCCAAGGCCATGGCTTCGACTGCAGACCCTCCTCCCTCTTCATATTGCAATGTGAGTTTTTATTTGGTTTTATTTAGTTAATTTAATTATTGTATTAGTTAGCGTTGATTACAAACAGATTTTTATAAAATAAGAGATAAGATTTTTATAAAAGAAAAGTTGATATCTTTATTTGATTAAAAATATAATTTTTAAAATATAGAAAGATTAAAAATATGATTTTTATATTATAGAAAGATTGAAAATATGATTTTTATATTATAGAAAGATTAAAAATATAATTTTTATATAATGTAGACAATAAAAATATGATTTTTATCATATGTGAAATATAAAAATATGATTTTTACTTAGGTAGAGTATTAAAAATATGGTTTTATTAAAGTAGAAATATAAAAATATAATTTCTTATATTGAAATAAGCGTTGTAAAAATATATATGAAGTTAAAATAAAATACGATTTTTATTTATTGAATGAAGCAATAAAAATATAATTTTTATTTGAACAGCGTAAAAAGAACAATATAGGAATTTCAAGCGGATTCAGACGATTCAGCAGTTCAACAGCAAAGCACGGCGGAGTGGAACCCTATGTGAGAACTTCTCACCTTTAATTTAATTTTTCTAGTTGAAAAATATACTAGGATGCAGACGGACACCCGTCGTCCACAGACCATGGACGGCTTGTATGCTTGTTTGTATGATTTTGATGTGTAGTTGATTGTGTGTTGTGATGTGAAATGAAATAAAATATTTATATAGTTAAAAATATTTTATAGTTAAAAATAGAATTTTAACGTATATATGAAATGAAATAAAAATAAGCAAATCGGACGATTTGTTTATATACACACATTTGACTGATATTGATTGGGACGATAAATTTTACACATCGCCCAACTGCACAAATAAAATCTGTGTTTGATTGTTTGAAACCCCACACGGGTATTGGGGTGATATATGACATACACTAATCCCAATAATTAGTAGTATGTTGATCGATTGATTGACAGACTGTTATAAGCGTTGAATATTTATATTTGAAGCTTATACAGTGTAAAATGCACTTTGGATGATGGTTGATTATTCATCGTTGTTATTATATACATGTGTTGTAGAAAATCCATATAATTAACATTATATGGTAATTGATTGGGCTTCATTCCAGTTTTGAAATAAAATATTTGAATAGAAATATTTGAATAGAAATATTTGAAATAGAACATTTGAAAATAGAAATATATGAAGCCGTGTTGATTAGATTTACGCCATTTTGACGTGAACGATATTTATATCGATTTTATTCATTTTATAATGGACATCGAAAGTGATTTCAAAATCTGATATTTTGAATAGAAATGAATTCGAGTTGAAATTGAATAGAAATGAGTTCGAATTGAAATTGAATAGAAATGAATTCGAATTGAAATTGAATAGAAATGAATTCGAATTGAAATTGAATAGAATTGAAATTGAATAGAATTGAAATTGAATAGAAATGAATTCGAATTGAAATTGAATTGAATTGAAAATGAACTGAAATTGAATTTAAATCGATTTGAATTGAAATCAATTTGAAATGAATTTAATAAGGGAAAATTCAATTTTGATTTGAATTTGAAAATGAAGTTGAAATCATTTTGAAAACGAATTTAAAATGATTTATATAATACGTTTTAAAAAGAAATCGACGAAGTATATATTATATATATTATATATATAATATAATGGCCTGAATAGAACGCGCCGCGCCGCGGTAGTTCGCGAATTTTGACCATTGACTTCGAACGGATATAACGGGAGATCCGACCATCAGATTCTCCTAAAACCGAAACCTTTGGGTTCGTATCGAAAAGAGCTTTCTAACGAATATTAGAAATTTGAAATCTAACGGTTGGATTTGGAATTATGTCCAAATCAAATTTGAAAAAGGTCGCTGTAAGTGCAGTTCGATGGCCGTGGATGGAAATCGACTGTACGCGCCTTGATAAAATTATTAAAAATAGTAATAATTTGTGTAGAATCATAAGAAATGATTTGGGAAAAATTGGGACGAAAAACTCCATATTTGAAAAGATAAAAATAGAATTATATCGAAATGAACTAGTTTTGAACTAGAACTATAATTCTATTTATTTTTAAATAAATAAATTTGATTTGAAAAGGGTTTTTAAAATAACCAGAATTTCCAATAATTGAATTGGAATGGATTTGAATCGAAATTGTCTTCGGAATAGTTCGATGTTGGGTTTCGTGATTATACAGTTATTATTATGGAAATTTGAAAGATATATTTATATCTTTATTTCTAATACGATATTTGTTGGTCGTAGAATTTGATATTGAATATAAGCCGGTATAATTTCTATTCAGGACCTTGTATTTAATATCAAATGTGATTTGGGTTTGTCGTGAATGGTGTCTTCATTAACACTTTTCTTAAGCCCAGTTGAGAAAAAGATTAAATCTTTTTATTTAGATTTAATGAAGTGTACCAATTAAATAATATTTAATTGGAATTGAATTGGTATTGATTTTTGGGTTTATCATGAATAGTGTTTTAAATAACACTTGTTCTTTAACCCGACAATTAATGAAATGTGATTTTGGGTTGTCGTGAACGGTATCTTCAATAATACTGTTCTTAGACCCAAAGGAGTTAAGAAAATTCAGAAACTAACTGGAGATTAGTTAAGTTGAATGGTTTCTAGGGTATTGATCTGATGTTGGTTTCGGCCTTCGGGGTTAATACTTAGGGAACTGCTCACTTGCTAATTTACGGTTAGGGACTGATTGAAATGTGATGTGATTTTGGGTTTATCGTGGACCGTGTTTTAAATGACACCAATTCTTTAACCCAGTCACAGATTAAAACTAAGTGGAGTTTTAATGAATCTTTAATTAGATTGAAATGATTGAGAATGGAGTATCACCAGATTTGCTCCAGGCGATAGTTAAATCTTTAATTAGATTTGAACGTGAAATGGTAATTGAATTTACCGATAACATCGTGGTGTTAGATACGAAGTATTACCAGTTTTACTCCATGGGATGAATAGGTTGGGATTGGGAAATTAAAACAAATGATTGCTTCGGTAAGGTTCGTTAATCCCGACTAGTTGAATCGAAATTCAAAAGAAGATTAAAGAATAAATTCAAGGAATTTATCTTCGATAAAATTAATGGGAACCTTTCCCTATGAATGTGAAATTTAGAAACTAATTGTCGGTTAGCTAAGCAGAATGGTTTTCTGGATATTGATCTGATGTTGGTTTCGGCCTTCGGGGTTAATATTTGGGGAATTATTCTCTTGATTAATTTACAGTTAGTGACTGATGAATTGGAATGAGGCGTATGTTGTGTTTGTGTAACACTTATTTAAAATATACGCGAGTTATTCGGAAAGACCGGGTTTATCCCATTCTGAATAACTGATACGACGATAAGTCGAAGATGAAGACGGTGGTCGAAGACCGGAGGTCTTCACGTCGTTTGGGTGATTACTGATGATCTTGATTGGGATGTACACCCAAGAAGATGGAAACAGTTGGTGATCGTCCAGACGTACTTGGAGATCGATGGATATGCGGGGTACTAGGTGCCTCCGGTTTCGTTCAGACCCAGAACGGACTTGTAAATGGACTGTGTGTCTGACATTATGTTTCATTCTATGTGATTGATATCGGTTGCATGGAGTGGTTTGCCTGTGTGGCATGCTAAGATGCAAATGATCAAGGCCTCTGTTGAAAAGCAAAGTCTTGTGGTTGATGATCAAAGCACGGCCTTTGTGGCATAGCTTTGTGTAACGTTTACTTCGCGAGTTTCACACCCGGTGGTGAACCAAAAACGGGAGAGGACCTCAGGGAGGACATGCGATTCTTTCTAGCTAGAAGTGGCGTCAGTGGTTTTACACGCCCTGACGAGTTTGACTTACGTGGTCATTGCTGTTGCGAGGCGCCTCGGTTTGATTGGACGATCCTGGTCCGATGGAGTCATTTGTTGGCTCATTTACGCCCCATAGGGCGGAGAGACGTATTGTTCAGGCACTATAATTCACTCCGTGTGGACCGGCCCTGTCGCTCCATGGGGCAGTTGCGGCTGTTCCGGAGACATGGGCTAGATTGTCTCGAATCGGTTGAGGACGATCCCTTGCCTCGGTTCACAGATGGAAATCCAACTTCCAATACGTGACGTTTCGATTTTAGTTGTAATCCTATATATATGGCGACAAAATGGGATGGTGCGCTTATGCCGTCTATGATTGATACTTATGATTTGAAGTTGTTTTATACACTATGCACTTATAATAGTATCAAATGATTTGTTTTAAACGTACTAACCATGTTTGGCTATTATAAGGAAAAACCCTATCCCCCGGCTTGCGTTGCATTGTGTGATAGGACCTGGGTCTTATAATAGCTTCATTTTTCTTTTTTTAGCATTGCGCTGTTTGTTTTATGCACTGGTATTCTTGGGAGGAAACCCGCTCCGCGTTAGCGGCGTGGTCCCTTGATTTACCTAACTTTAAAATAAAGATTAATAATTGTTTTAGTTCTCATTCCAGTCCCATGACTGACCTGGAGTTTATTGTTTTAACCTAAACTCTGGGTGCCCTTATTTTGACACGGGCAGCTAGTAGTTTTGGTTTTGCAGATTTAGATTCACAGGATCCTGGTTTACAGCTGGAATGATATCCGGAAAGCTTTGTATCCGTATAACTCTTCTAGTTGTGTATTGTATTATTTTCCGCTGCTATGTTATTTATTGTAATCTCTGATAATTTGTGATGTATATTATTTATTCATACTCTGTATATTCCTGTATTCTGATGGAATTGTTGTAATTAACAATGAAATGTTCTTCCGTCTGCGTTCTGTTGTGGCTTGTTCTCGAACTATCCGCGCTTTCCTCATCGGGGAAGTCACGGGTTTTTACAAGTGTCGAATGTACTATCGCACCCATACTATTTCTCTGCATCTACTTGAGTTTATTATAACTGGCACCCCATGGTGAGGGTGAAGTGATCCCCATTTTCGAAAGATCGGCTCCTACTCGCGTTAACATGTGTCACACGACCCCCAAAAATTGTAGATACCTATGCTAGTCCCACCATGGGGTGTATCAAGACCCATGGTGGCGGCCCCGACAAAAATTCTAGAAGGCATAGGTTATACTACTGGTGTCCCCAGTGCCCTAGCTGTCTGCTCCGAAGTGTGTGCAAGCCCGAACCCCGTTAGACCTGCATTGTGCACCCACCGCCGTCGTTTTGACCGCTTACAATCAGCCCAGTAATCGTGCCCCACCCTGCCTAGTTTCAGGGTACCGTTGATACCTAACTTGGGTTACTGCTGAAACGGGTCCCACGTTACCAGGATTTTCTAGTCAAACATGTTAAGTGGTTAAGTGTCTGTATTTACCTAACCCCACCCATCAACTCTTGTTAACATGTTGAATTTGATTAAGTGTTATAGTTGACTTAACCCTACCATCTGTCCTTAGCCTCTTAGGAGCACCTGACCACTCACATTAGACAGGTATTGCTACGGTTACTGGATATGCCGGTCGGTTCCGGACAGGTTTACACCGTAGCTCAGTCTAACCTCGGGTCATTATTGGGCTCAATGCTTAACCACCCACACTGGATAGGTATTGTTGTGACTACTGGACAGCCGAGCGGTTCCGGGCAGATTTACATCACAACTCAATCCAACCTCGGGTTAAGCACGTCGTGTTTTCTAAATTTACATATTTTATTATTTCTCAAATATATATGTAAATGTCATATCTTTTATTTTTGGGTATAACAATTCATACCGCTTAAATGTCATTGTCATTGGCATGTGCCAAATATACCAACATATATTTTCATGTTTTACACCCAACGTTATTACCCCCGTTTATACGTTCGCAACATTATAACAAATGTTGGGCTTAACACAATTCAGCCCAACTTTATAAGCGTAAGAAAAAGGGGAAATCAAGAGCATGTAATATTTGACAACATATAAGGGTGTGTGGCGCATGAACTTGCAATTTAGCGATACTAGCATAATTGATGGTTCATGTGAACTTGCATTCAAATCAAAGTACAACTAAATAGGTGAAATATGAAATGGCATAGTTTAGGCTTACACAAATTGTGTTTAAATATGTTTAACTTGGCATAATGTCAAACACAACACTAGCATGATGTATATTCACCAAAAGGTCAAATTAAAACATCTAATCACATAGCCTATTTCAACAGGAACTTGCATAGTTTATGAAACCCAAACGGTACTTAACATAGATCAACTATACTTGCAAATAGACATGAACTTGCATAATTTATGAAACCCAAACGTTACTTGCAAATAAACATAGATCCAATCATACTTGCAAATAAACATAGATCCAATCATACTTGCAAATAAACATAAGACTGATATCATAGGTTTTGGGTCATGTAGGCATAAAAGGTCTATAACATGTTTACATAAATTTTAACTTAGACTAAGGGATTTTATATATAATCCATGCCATCGACATGTACATAAAGGAATCAAATTTCTAGTTTTTGCCACAACTTGCTATTGTTATCACTTTCATATACAAATATCCAATAGGTTTTCATCAATCAATTAATGCCACAAATATCAATACACAAGTCATGACAGAATCATTACAATACATAGAATTTATGCAATATAACAACACAATTCTATTTTCATTTACATCGAATCACATCACAGTTTTTATTAATATTCTGAAAGGTCACTATACTTACAACGAATGCAGAATCTTGAATTCTGGATTCTGAATTCTGAAACTGAGATGCGCTCCTTTGGGTAGACTAACGTTGCATTGATTAATTTTGATTAAACTTTTATCTTCTTCTTAATTTGATTCGTCTATAAGCTTTAGTGTTGGCTTGTCTCTAGGGTTTCTAATTGGCGGCCATTCCTAGTTCCTTTCCAGTAGCATGATGGCTTTTGTATTCTATTATTTGTGTGAATTTAGGGTTAGACTTGAGTTGTATTTATAGAATTTCAAGCTAATTAGAGCCGCCGATGAAGCTAGAGTGAATCCAGACCATCCATCTCAAGAGAAGCTAATCAGAAAGTGACATGTAAGCCCTAGTGACTCAGCCAAGCCTCAGAATTCGACCAGACCCTGATCAGGCCAGCCAGGACCTGACCAGCAGGTCATTCTGACCTGGGCGCACTTGGCAGGTGCGTCAGGCTAAAAATATACTGGCGCACTTCCAAAGTGCGCCAGTTCAACTTTGTTTTGGCGCACTTGGGCGCCAGTGCATTCTGACACCTTTTTCTGGTTTTTCTGCCCAACTTCGTTCATCCATATCTTCTTCATACGATATCTGTTTTATACAAACTTGGACTCTATCTCAAGCAGAATTTCGAGACGAACGCAATGGCGTAACCCATTTCCCTTTATTTCATCATTTAAAATTAATTATACTTTAATTTGTGAAGCTCAATGTTATAGAATTCACAGGGTGTTACAGTCCTTACTGCCTTCTACGTGATATGTTATGAAGTCAGGACCATAGTCCTTTTCTATTCTCGCTCTTTTACTTCTCGTTGGTTCAGTACTACTATCTGGTACTATAACTTCCTTGTTGTTTTGAGCAGGAGCATATTCATCATCATTGATATCATTAGTCGTAGTTAGTTCCGGACTATATGATGTCAATGGATTCTCAATAGTTTGATTTCAAAAAATTCTACGTCTACAGATTCTATAACTTCTAAAGTATCAAGTATAAGGAACCTATAAGTAATACTATTAAGAGAACATCCTATGAAAACACACTTAAATGCCCTATTACCTAACTTTGGTCGTTTAGGGTCTGGTTTTTTAACATATGCTAAGCAACCCCAAATTTTTTCTCTAGTAAGGTTAGGTTTTCTATTAAACCATAATTCATAAGGGGAAATATTAGTCTTTTTAAGTGGTATTCTATTTAAAATGTAACATGCAGATAACATAGAATCACCCCATAGGTTATATGGTAAATAAGAACTTATGAGCATCGCGTTAACCATTTCTACTAAAGTTCTATTTTTCCTCTCAGTAACACTATTTTTTTGTAGTGTATATGGAGCGTTTTATTGGTGAACTATTCTATTTTGTTTACAAAACAAAGTAAATTCATTTGAAAAATATTCACCACCACGATCTAAATGTAACACTTTAATCTTAACTCCTAATTGTGTTTCGACTTCTGCTTTGTAAATTTTGAATTTATCAAAGGCTTCATCTTTTGATTTCATTAGATATACATATGCATATCTGGTATAATCGTCAATAAATGTTATATAGTATTGGTTACCACCATAGGTGATATGACTTTTTAAGTCACCCACATCACTATATACTAATTCAAGCAAACCAGTTTTCCTTTCAACTGATTTAAAGGATTTCTGGTGTATTTTTGCTTGAACACTTATTTCACATTTAGAGATAGAATCGAAATCACAATCAGAAATTAATCCTAATTTATGCATATTTTTAAGAGATTTATAATTAACATGTCCTAATCTACAGTGCCATAAATTAACAGAATCAACAATATAAGTGTAATGACCCAACTTTCCAGTACCTCGGAAGTTGTATCATTATTTAAGAAAAGAAATAGATAGGAGAATAGAACTAAGAAAAGACATCAGAATCTCACAGCGGAACTTGGGACAATATATATATATATATATATATATATATATAACCCAAAATATTACATAACATAAGTCAAGTACATTGAAATACTTCATACATAGGGATACATGTCATCATAATTACATACTTAACACTTGTGATACTAACTTGCAGATAATTCTACATAACATATGATAGATAAGCCAACACTTCGGATCCTGCCATCCAGCTACTCCAAAGTTACTTTGAAACCTGGATCACTTGTCTACTCATAATAAATATCATGAGTACCCAAGAGTTTAAGGAAAACACAGAAAATAAACTCCGGGTCAGTCATGAACTGGTATGAGTAAACGATTTATAAACAAGTTTAAAAAATCACAATGATTCATAAGACCACGCTGTGAATACGGAACGGGTTTTTACCTTATGAGATCAAATTTTTTTGCATATTTAAACAGATATTATGATAATGTCTAGGGTGTCCACAAATAATTCATAATCTAGTAGAATGCTTTCATCTCACATTCTACTTATAGTATACAAACAAAAACCGTTAAGTGCTTATGGATATTGGGTTTCCAACTATGACAAGGTATGGGATCACCTTCCGGAGGTGTACCTCTAGACACGGGTTCAACAAGAACATCTTGTAACCCGGCCACACATGACCGACCACTCATTTCTCTTGAGTGTATCGAATGTATATCACCAACGGTTGGGAGCTACCCACTATTTCCCGAAACGGGTCAGAATTGACAATAGATTTTAAGAAGTAAATGAAACTCTAGATCAGATGATGATACATCCTAATGGGAGCTACCCACATAGCCATGCTGCCTGCCCGATTTTTGTCATTTCCGGTTGTGAAGCTTGAAGCTAAACGTACCCTGACACTCCTTTTTATTTGCTTTGAACGTCACATCGTCAAACCCGCTAATCCACTAATTGACTTCTCCAAAAATATATTAAAAGTATAAAGTAAGAGAAACGAATTTCTATACCACTTATAACTACGTTTGAAAAGATCAACGTACGTGATTAGTCAGGAGTACTCTGTCAGACATTCGTCCATACAAGTTGTCCTGGGACTGGACAAACCGAAGGTACTATTCCGTACAACCATCTTAGCCAATCGTTATCTAAGATTTATACAATAGCCCTTGCATTTTACTCCGTCTTCAATATATTCAGCATACTTGACTCGCAACGCTTATGTCAATACGAAGTGGTTCTTCGGATAATAATCCAACCGGTCTCTCCATATTAACAACGTTAAAATGGTCAAAACTTTGATAGTCGATGACTTAACTATCAAATGAAAATACGTGTGCACACAACAAATCTTATTTCCAATTGAAATTTATATTTGATCAATCATCATCATAACATATATATATATATATATATATATATATATATTCATATTCTTGTGTTTACGTATCACTATCCTTTCACATCAATCAGTCCATGACTGTAATCATTAAGAGAATAACTTCCTAAGTATAAACCCCGAAGGCCGAAACCAACATCAGATAAATACTCAGAAAATCATTCGACTCATTAATTCTAGTCAGTTTCTAATTTCAGTAATTCCATTTGGATTCTTATTTTCAAAAATTCATGTTCCTTTAATATTTTTATTTCGAAAAATATAAATTTAACCCCTTTATTCAATATCATGCGATACCGTGTGCGGAGCACGGGCTAAAACTTTTCTTATGAAAAAACTTCTTTTTATATAACCTGGGGTCAAAATGGTTTGATCCAATATCGACAGTTGATCCTTTTTTTTTCTCTTGATCTACTATTTATTTTGTTTGCCTCGAGCTAAGCAATCATTACCCTAGTTTCAGATTAATAATCTACAACTAGATTTCTATTTACAAAAGTCCGATAATAAGTTATATAAATTTTTCCCTAATTTATATAATTAATTAAAGCCTTATTTATTTAATTATTTAATTAATTATTAAATAAAACTAATTAAATAAATTATTGAAATAAATTTCTAAAACCTTTTATTTATTTCATAAAAATGTTACCAAAAGATGTATATAAATTTTCCTTCATTCATATATTACTTAAGGTCATATTATTTAATTAATTATTTAATTAAAATTAATTAAATTAAATAATTTCCGAAGATATAATTTTCTTTTCTTTTATTGCCCTATTTTTAAATTAAACAGATTTTAATTTAAAAACCTCGATTCAAAAATCCCTTTGGAACGTCTTGGCTGAAGTACCAAGTACCACTTTTCGAAATAGTGGTGTGCGCATTGAAAAATCACTCCAGTTCATGTGTTCAGCTCACGTTACCAAAGTACCAGGTGGTACTACCACTTTGGCAGAGTACCATGTCCCAGTCACCACGTTTTCATGCCCGATCCCCCTCCTACGCTCATGCGCTCAGCCATGGTAAAGTACCAAAGTGGTACTACTACTTTGGCAAAGTGCCAAGCCTCAAAATACCGTGATTTCCCTTGCCAGTCACCGCGTTTTCCATCTCAGCCAAGTACCAAAGTGGTACTACCACTTTTTAAAGTACCAGACTTCAAAATCACCATGCCAACCCCTGTTTTTCCCATGCCCATTATTTGGTTCCATCCTTGGTCAAAGTACCAAAGTGGTACTTCACTTTTGCCAAGCCCTCTGCCTTAAACCTGATCGGAGAAACCTCCCCAAGCTCGCGCCTCAGGCCATCAGAAGTCCGCCCCCTCCTGCCACCTTTCGCCGATGACCATCGCTCCTATTTGCCACAGGTGCGGCGTCCCCTACTGCCGCCGACGTGATGCAGTCCCACGATGAACTCGAGAGAGCAAAACATAAAAATAAAACCTTATGTTAAATTTAAACTTTATTTTTTTGTGTCATAAAAATTCTATTGTATTTTTCCTAGTTTCTACAGATCATTACACCCCTCCATACTTGATTCTAGAAAGTTTTATCGCACATATCATCCATCAAGGCCATGAACACTCCTCTCAGCAAAAACAGTATTTCTCCCTCCCCTCTTTATTAAAAATCAGGATTTTTGTTTCTAAAATCATAAGTTCTTTCCCTGATTATGTTTACATACCTGAAATTTAAAAATAAGTTGTTTGAAAAATATTTGTTTTAACAGTTCTTTACTGTTTACCTCCTGTGTCCATGAATGTGTTTTTATCAAGTTATATATATATATATTCATAACTTATAAAGGTTGCTTATATACACATGTGAATCATATGTGTAAGTGTTAGGGTCTGGATCTTAATACTCACCATAGTCTATGAGGAAGGGTTATCAACAGAGTTATGTTTCACAGTCTACACAGTTTTCACTTACAGTAAAAATATTCTCTTGTCCCCTTAAACAAATGGTGATTCACTTAGATTAGTTAAAACCCAAATGTCGTCTAAAACCTGAGCATACACATTCATTGACCCATCTAACAGAACACCCATTTACTCGCACACAAACTGTTTTTGACAATTTATACACAGTTTTCTTTTCAACAGAGGTGTCAATGGTGCCCTTGATCATGCTAACATATTTCAGTAGTAAAGTTAAACAATACAACTTGTATACTACTTATCACTTGCATGAATTGGGTCTCGATCTACTTCTGCCTTCATACTAGATGTTACAGCAGGAAACAGTTCACATCAACAAGCATGTTCAAGTATATTCAGCAGTAAATATATTTCAAACAAACATAGCATTCTCAAAGTACTTGTATTTATAAATACATATGAAATCAGTGAGGTTTACTCACAAACGAAGCCCTGTTTGCTTGTTAATAGTTTCCTCTGTTTTCCCTTTCTTTTAGCTTGATGTGTAGGTCAAAGAAAAATGGAAATATGGTAACATATTTATAGGCAGAACAATAGTTTAAAGTATTGTTTTCTTTTATTCATTTAGATAATAAAATCTTTTATTCTCTTATCAAATATTTGTGCGCAGGGATTCTCAACAGAGAATGTTCCTTTGAAAGCAACATCTTGCTTTGGCATTTCATGTACAATGCATGGTGGATGAATGGATGGCCATACACTTGCTTTAACTTTTGACAAAAACATTTAATGCTTTTGTCTTCCTTCTAGATGAACTCTTATAATATGATTTAGTTTACTTGGATATAAACCCACGTATGAATTTACTTGGCCATCAAATTTACACCTACTCTATTGTAATTAAACTCAAAACAAAATGGATTAACTCAAGTGCATCTTTTCATTTAATGTTGCCTGCGTAAGTAGGTAATTGATAGCAAAGACTATCCGAAGTACTTAAGTGTTTAAACCCTCTAATCACATGTCATTATCACCCTTGTCCCCCTAGACTTCTCCATGAAGTATTTGCTAACTAATGGGCTTTGTTTTAGTTGTACAAGCCTTTATGTATTCGCAGGAAATGTGTTGGATCTTAGGCCTTAAAGGTTGTAATG
Organism: Allium sativum; assembly: GCA_030737875.1. Classification (NCBI taxonomy): domain Eukaryota; kingdom Viridiplantae; phylum Streptophyta; class Magnoliopsida; order Asparagales; family Amaryllidaceae; genus Allium; species Allium sativum. Next base: position 35,922 of record JASFAX010003020.1, read on the forward strand.
TCTTTCGTAGAAATGTTTGGGTCCAAATATTTAAATGTCATGCTAATTCCATTTTAAATCAACAAGTTCCTTTTCATTTTGTTTACTTGATTTATTCTAGTTCTTGTGCAAAAAGAATGTTTCAAGTTCATGTTTAAAATGGTCAAGTGCACTTAGTTTAGTTAGCCTAGGATAGGTGTAAACTAATGCATGTTCTCTAGTTCACTAGCTATTGGATTTGTTATTTAAAACAAAATAAAACTTTAGTTAAAGATTTTCAACACTTTTGCTACGGTGGATTTGTAATGCTTTAGCTACGGTTCTTTTTGGCTATAATGCTTTCTACATCGCTTTAGTAGCGCTATTGTTACTATGTTTAGTTATACTTACGTTATTTAAATTTCGCTACGTTTTTGGTCGTCGTAAACAAATCTTACTCACATGTTCTGGCCTTTATAAATGAATTAACAACAAAATGGGTTAATTTATTATTGTATCGTTCATTTTTAAGTTCTTTTACAAAATTTTGTTTTCGTTCAGAATTTCGGGTCATTACAATCTTTTCTCCTTATAAAAATTTCGTCCTCGAAATTTGTAATTAAGGCGTAAATTCAAGTTACAATTAAAGTTATAAACTTATATCCATAAATAATCAACACACATCAGCCAATTGTTATTTATCATAGTTATTTCCCTAACTACAATATTTGTTACTACCGTTAGAAAACATTTCTCATTACTGCATTACTATTTCTCAACATCCATTGGTTCCTGACCGTAAATCGGTAAGCGAATAACCCTCTAAATATCAACCCTGAAGACCGAAATCAACATCAGATTGATACCTAGAAAATTATTCAACTTAAACAATTTCTAGTTAGGTTCTAATTTATTAACTTCACATATTAATTCCACGTTATCCATATTCCTCAAAATATGATCGATTTCCTTCGGAAAATAAATCCCAAATCTTTATTAACTTCCTCCATTTTGAATTGACTCATTTCAAAAATATTCATCTACTCTGAATTCTCTTTTTACTTGAATCCATATTCAACGATCTCTAGTCCACTTCACTTAACTCCGTTAAGTATTAACTAATGTCTAAACTTAATTTAGTAAAAATCCAAATTTTAATTCGATTAATAATCCTAACTTCATTATTAAAAGAATAAGGTACCTTCCGTGACTCCTTCCACGTCCTCAGAGGTAGATGGCTTATCCATTAAGGCAAGGACTGTTGGTTGCGTTCCTTTCTTCATATGTGGGCAATCGTAAATCATATGTCCAGGCTGATGACACTTATAGCATAAATACTATCGGACAGAAACGTTTTCTGATTCCTGTGGTTTATGCTGAGGTTGTTGTAGCTTTTCTGCTGTTGGCTTCTTACAGAACCTAGCAATGTGACCCTTCTCGTTACAATTGTGGCATATGGTATTCTTGAAACGCTCCTTAGCTTTCTCACCCATCTCTCCTTTGTCCTCCCAGTTCGGATTAAACTTCCTCTTCAGAGGATTCTCCCTGCTGGCTTCTCCAGTTTGTGCCTTTGCTACTGGCTTCTTCATACTAAGTGCTTCATAACGAATTGCCATGTCGACTATGTCGATGAAGGGACTCTTCATATGGTCGATCACCTTATCTTGTAAACTTTCCTTCAAACCCGCTATGAACATTTCGTTCTTCTTGAGCGAGGTATTGATCAGGTCTGGGCCAAAGCAAGATAGTGTGTTGAACTTATTCTCATACTCAACGATAGACATGTTACCTTGTTCCAGATCTATGAAGTCTCGATACATCCTAGTCTTTCCAGCTGCAGGTAAAAATTGTGCTTCAAATTCTTCTTTGAACTTTCCCCAGGAAAAATCATTCTCAAAAACATTCGCAGTCTGTGCATCCCACCAGGTTGCAGCTGCTCCTTGTAGTTGCCACGAAGCCAAAAGTCGTTTATGTTCATCATTCAGATTCTGTCCTTTGAAAATCCTCTCACAGGACCTCAACCACGCTTGAACTTCGATAAAGGATTCAGTTCCTTTAAAAAATTTCCCTCCCAGTGTATTATACTCTTTACAAATTGTTGCAAAGTTTTCTCTAGGTTGGACTGGTGTAGTTGGTGCAACTTCTATAACTGGTGCAACTTCTTCCATGGTTTCTACCGGGATTTGAGTAGTGTTACGACCATTGGCAGTGGTGGTTCCACTAGTTCGACCTCTTTGCCCACGGGTATTCATTCTTACTAACCTGAATGTACATGTTGATATCAAAACTCGATCGGATATTAGGATACTTGGTCTATATAAAACTTAGGTCGATCTATCCTAAGTATGTTCATTCAATATATATAATAACATCCAACTTTTTGAAAATACGCTCTCTCGACACTCACCCAAAGCCTAAGTATACGATAACATAAGCTCTGATACCAACTGTAATGACCAAACTTTCCAGTACCTCGGAAGTTGTATCATTATTCAAGAAAAGAAATAGATAGGAGAATAGAACTAAGAAAAGACATCAGAATCTAACAGCGGAACTTGGGACAATATATATATAACCCAAAATATTACATAACATAAGTCAAGTACATTGAAATACTTCATACATAGGGATACATGTCATCATAATTACATATTTAACACTTGTGATACTAACTTGCAGATAATTCTACATAACATATGATGGATAAGCCAACACTTCAGATGCTGCCATCCAGCTACTCCAAAGTTACTTTGAAACCTGGATCACTTGTCTACTCATAATAAATATCATGAGTACCCAAGAGTTTAAGGAAAACACAGAAAATAAACTCCGGGTCAGTCATGGACTGGTATGAGTAAACGATTTATAAACAAGTTTAATAAATCGCAATGATTCATAAGACCAAGCCGTGAATACGGAACGGATTTTAACCTTATGAGATCAAAACATTTTGCATATTTAAACAGATATTATGATAATGTCTAGGGTATCGACAAATAATTCATAATCTAGTAGAATGCTTTCATCTCACATTCTACTTATAGTATACAAACAAAAACCGTTAAGTGCTTATGGATATTGGGTTTCCAACTATGACAAGGTATGGGATCACCTTCCGGAGGTGTATCTCTAGATACGAAAACACGGGTTCAACAAGAACATCTTGTAACCCGGCCATACATGACCGACCACTCATTTCTCTTGAATGTATCGAATGTATATCACCAACGGTTGGGAGCTACCCACCGATTCCCGAAACGGGTCAGAATTGTCAATAGATTTTAAGAAGTAAATGAAACTCTAGATCAGATGATGATACATCCTAATGGGAGCTACCCACATAGCCATGCTGCCTGCCCGATTTTTGTCATTTCCGGTTGTGAAGCTTGAAGCTAAACGTACCCTGACACTCCTTTTTTTTTGCTTTGAACGTCACATCGTCAAACCCGCTAATCCACTAATTGACTTCTCCAAAAATATATTAAAAGTATAAAGTAAGAGAAATGAGTTTCTATACCACTTATAACTACGTTTGAAAAGATCAACGTACGTGATTAGTTAGGAGTACTCTGTCAGACATTCGTCCATACAAGTTGTCCTGGGACTGGACAAACTGAAGGTACTATTCCGTACAACCATCTTAGCCAATCGTTATCTAAGATTTATACAATAGCCCTTGCATTTTACTCCGTCTTCAATATATTCAGCATACTTGACTCGCAACGCTTATGTCAATACGAAGTGGTTCTTTGGATAATAATCCAACCGGTCTCTCTATATTAACAACGTTAAAATGGTCAAAACTTTGATAGTCGATGACTTAACTATCAAATGAAAATACGTGTGCACACAACAAATCTTATTTCCAATTGAAATTTCTATTTGATCAATCATCATCATAACATATATATATTCATATTCTTGTGTTTACGTATCACTATCCTTTCACATCAATCAGTCGCTGACTGTAATCATTAAGAGAATAACTTCCTAAGTATAAACCCCAAAGGCCGAAACCAACATCAGATAAATACTCAGAAAATCATTTGACTCATTAATTCTAGTCAGTTTCTAATTTCAGTAATTCCATTTGGATTCTTATTTTCAAAAATTCATGTTCCTTTAATATTTTTATTTCGAAAAATATAAATTTAACCCCTTTATTCAATATCATGCGATACCGTGTGCGGAGCACGGGCTAAAACTTCTCTTATGAAAAATCTTCTTTTTATATAAACTGGGGTCAAAATGGTTTGATCCAATATCGACATTTGATCCTTTTTTTCTCTTGATCTACTATTTATTTTGTTTGCCTCGAGCTAAACAATCATTACCCTAGTTTCAGATTAATAATCTACAACTCGATTTCTATTTACAAAAGTCCGATAATAAGTTATATAAATTTTCCCTAATTTATATAATTAATTAAAGCCTTATTTATTTAATTATTTAATTAATTATTAAATAAAACTAATTAAATAAATTATTGAAATAAATTTCTAAAACCTTTTATTTATTTCATAAAAATGTTACCAAAAGATGTATATAAATTTTCTTTCATTCATATATTACTTAAGGTCATATTATTTAATTAATTATTTAATTAAAATTAATTAAATTAAATAATTTTCGAAGATATAATTTTCTTTTATTTTATTTTCCTATTTTTAAATTAAACAGATTTTAATTTAAAAACCTCGATTCAAAAATCCCTTTGGAACGTCTTGGCTGAAGTACCAAGTACCACTTTTCGAAATAGTGGTGTGCGCATTGAAAAATCACTCCAGTTCATGCGTTCAGCTCACGTTACCAAAGTACCAGGTGGTACTACCACTTTGGCAGAGTACCATGTCCCAGTCACCACGTTTTCATGCGGGATCCCCCTCCTGCGCTCAGCCTTGGTAAAGTACCAAAGTGGTGCTACCACTTTGGCAAAGTGCCAAGCCTCAAAATACCATGATTTCCCTTGCCAGTCACCGCGTTTTCCATCTCAGCCAAGTACCAAAGTGGTACTACCACTTTTTAAAGTACCAGACTTCAAAATCACCGTGCCAACCCCTGTTTTTCCCATGCCCATTATTTGGTTCCATCCTTGGTCAAAGTACCAAAGTGGTACTTCACTTTTGCCAAGCCCCTTCCTTAAACCTGATCGGAGAAACCTCCCTAAGCTCGCACCTCAGGCCATCAGAAGTCCGCCCCCTCCCGCCACCTTTCGCCGACGACCATCGCTCCTATTTGCCACAGGTGCGGCGTCCCCTACTGCCGCCGACGTGATGCATTCCCACGATGAACTCGAGAGAGCAAAACAAAAAAATAAAACCCTATGTTAAATTTAAACTTCATTTTTTTGTGTCATAAAAATTCTATTATATTTTTCCTAGTTTCTACAGATCATTACACCCCTCCATACTTGATTCCAGAAAGTTTTATCGCACATATCATCCATCAAGGCCATGAACACTCCTCTCAGCAAAAACAGTATTTCTCCCTCCCCTCTTTATTAAAAATCAGGATTTTTGTTTCTAAAATCATAAGTTCTTTCCCTGATTATGTTTACATACCTGAAATTTAAAAATAAGTTGTTTGAAAAATATTTGTTTTAACAGTTCTTTACTGTTTACCTCCTGTGTCCATGAATGTGTTTTTATCAAGTTATATATATATATATTCATAACTTATAAAGGTTGCTTATATACACATGTGAATCATATGTGTAAGTGTTAGGGTCTGGATCTTAATACTCACCATAGTCTATGAGGAAGGGTTATCAATAGAGTTATGTTTCACAGTCTAAACAATTTTCACTTACAGTAAAAATATTCTCATGTTCCCTTAAACAAATGGTGATTCACTTAGATTAGTTAAAACCCAAATGTCGTCTAAAACCTGAGCATACACATTCATTCACCCATCTAACAGAACACCCATTTACTCGCACACAAACTGTTTTTGACAATTTATACACAGTTTTCTTTTTAACAGAGGTGTCAATGGTGCCCTTGATCATGCTAACATATTTCAGTAGTAAAGTTAAACAATACAACTTGTATACTACTTATCACTTGCATGAATTGGGTCTCGATCTACTTCTGCCTTCATACTAGATGTTACAGCAGGAAACAGTTCACATCAACAAGCATGTTCAAGTATATTCAGCAGTAAATATATTTCAAACAAACATAGCATTCTCAAAGTACTTGTATTTATAAATACATATGAAATCAGTGAGGTTTACTCACAAACGAAGCCCTGTTTGCTTGTTAAAAGTTTCCTCTGTTTTCCCGTTCTTTTAGCTTTATGTGCAGGTCAAAGAATAATGGAAATATGGTAACATATTTATAGGCAGAACAATAGTTTAAAGTATTGTTTTCTTTTATTCATTTAGATAATAAAATCTTTTATTCTCTTATCAAATATTTGTGCGCAGGGATTCTCAACAGAGAATGTTCCTTTGAAAGCAACATCTTGCTTTGGCATTTCATGTACAATGCATGGTGGATGAATGGATGGCCATAAACTTGCTTTAACTTTTGACAAAAACAATTAATGCTTTTGTCTTCCTTCTAGATGAACTCTTATAATATGATTTAGTTTACTTGGATATAAACTCACGTATGAATTTACTTGGCTATCAAATTTACACCTACTCTATTGTAATTAAACTCAAAACAAAATGGATTAACTCAAGTGCATCTTTTCATTTAATGTTGCCTGCGTAAGTAGGTGATTGATAGCAAGGACTATCCGAAGTACTTAAGTGTTTATACCCTCTAATCACATGTCATTATCACCCTTGTCCCCTTAGACTTCTCCATGAAGTATTTGCTAACTAATGGGCTTTGTTTTAGTTGTACAAGCCTTTATGTATTCGCAGGAAATGTGTTGGATCTTAGGCCTTAAAGGTTGTAATGTCTTTCGTAGAAATGTTTGGGTCCAAATATTTAAATGGTCATGCTAATTCCATTTTAAATCACCAAGTTCCTTTTCATTTTGTTTACTTGATTTATTCTAGTTCTTGTGCAAAAGGAATGGTTCAAGTTCATGTTTAAAATGGTCGAGTGCACTTAGTTTAGTTAGCCTAGGATAGGTGTAAACTAATGCATGTTCTCTAGTCACTAGCTATTGGATTTGTTATTTAAAACAAAATAAAACTTTAGTTAAAGATTTTCAACACTTTTGCTACGGTGGATTTGTAATGCTTTAGCTACGGTTCTTTTTGGCTATAATGCTTTCTACAGCGCTTTAGTAGCGCTATTGTTACTATGTTTAGTTATACTTACGTTATTTAAATTTCGCTACGTTTTTGGTCGTCGTAAACAAATCTTACTCACATGTTCTGGCCTTTATAAATGAATTAACAACAAAATGGGTTAATTTATTAATGTATCGTTCATTTTTAAGTTCTTTTACAAAATTTTGTTTTCGTTCAGAATTCCGGGTCATTACAATTATAAAAATTTCGTCCTCGAAATTTGTAATTAAGGCGTAAATTCAAGTTACAATTAAAGTTATAAACATATATCCATAAATAATCAACACACATCAGCCAATTGTTATTTATCACAGTTATTTCCCTAACTACAATATTTGTTACTACCGTTAGAAAAAATTTCTCATTACTGCATTACTATTTCTCAACATCCATTAGTTCCTGACCGTAAATTGGTAAGCGAATAACCCTCTAAATATCAACCCTGAAGACCGAAATCAACATCAGATTGATGCCTAGAAAATTATTCAACTTAAACAATTTTTAGTTAGGTTCTAATTTATTAACTTCACATCTTAATTCCTCATTATCCATATTCCTCAAAATATGATCGATTTCCTTCGGAAAATAAATCCCAAATCTTTATAAACTTCCTCCATTTTGAATTGACTCATTTCAAAAATATTCATCTACTCTGAATTCTCTTTTTACTTGAATCCATATTCAACGATCTCTAGTCCACTTCACTTAACTCCGTTAAGTATTAACTAATGTCTAAACTTAATTTAGTAAAAATC
>JASFAX010000311.1:0-2500 GCA_030737875.1 Allium sativum
GGAAGAGCGGACCAGGCGAAAAGCAAGCTGTAACGTGCGCTGACACTGAAATCTAAGCCTATGGAATTTCAAACATTTACCCGTGAAATTTACGAAACCTCCGCGCCGAAGGCTCAAACGCGATCGGTTGACCCGCTTTCTGGTAAAGAAGGTGTTCGAGTTAATGGTGTTCACGTGTCCGCGCCGGGCTTGGCACGTCTTGGATTTGGCAAATTACCAGATTTACCGAAGTACAAGATTTGGCAAAGTACCAGGTTTGGCACTCAAAAAAGGCTTGAAAACACGGTGAAACATTGGATTTTCACGTGTGCTCATCGGGCTTGGCACGACTTGGATTTGGCGAATTACCAGATTTAGCACTTGACAAAGTACCAGGTTTGCCAAAGTACGAGGCTGAAAAACACGGTGAAACATTGGATTTCGACGTGTGCGCATCGGGCTTGGCACGCCTTGGATTTGTCAGAGTACCAGATTTGGCACTCAAAAAATAGTGAAAAACACAGTGAAACATTGGATTTTCACGTGTGCGCATCGGGCTCGGCACGGCTTCGTTTTGGCAAAGTACCAGGTTTGGCAAAGTACCAGATTCGGCACTTTGCAAAGTACCAGATTTGGCACTCAAAAAAGGCATAAAAACATGGTGAAACATTGAATTTTTACGTGTGCTCATCGGGCTTGGCACGCCTTGGATTTGGCAAAGTACCAGGTTTGGCACTTGGCAAAGTACCAGGCTGAAAAACACGGTGAAACATCGAATTTTTACGTGTGCTCATCGGGCTCGGCACGCCTTGGATTTGGCAAAGTACCAAATTTGCCAAAGTACCAGATTTGGCACTCAAAAAATAGAGAAAAACACGGTGAAACATTGGATTTTCACGTGTGCTAATCGGGCTCGGCACGGCTTGGTTTTGGCAAAGTACCAGGTTTGGCAAAGTACCAGATTCGACACTTTGCAAAGTACCAGATTTGGCACTCAAAAAAGGCTTAAAAACATGGTGAAACATTGAATTTTTACGTGTGCTCATCGGGCTTGGCACGCCTTGGATTTGGCAAAGTACCAGATTTGGCACTTGGCAAAGTACCAGGTTTGCCAAAGTACCAGGCTGAAAAACACGGTGAAACATCGAATTTTCGCGTGTGCTAATCGGGCTCGGCACGCCTTGGATTTGGCAAAGTACCAAATTTCCAAAGTACCAGATTTTGGCACTCAAAAAAGACTGAAAAACATGGTAAAACATTGGATTTTCACGTGTGCGCATCGGGCTCGGCACGGCTTGGTTTTGGCAAAGTACCGGGTTTGGCAAAGTACCAGATTTGGCACTTTGCAAAGTACCAGATTTGGCACTCAAAAAGGGCTTAAAAACACGGTGAAACATTGAATTTTCACGTGTGCTAATCGGGCTCCGCTCGCCTTGGATTTGGCAAAGTACCAGATTTGGCACTTGGCAAAGTACCAGGTTTGCCAAAGTACCAGGCTGAAAAACACGGTGAAACATTGAATTTTCACGTGTGCTAATCGGGCTCCGCACGATTTGGCACTTGGCAAAGTACCAGATTTGGCACTTGGCAAAGTACCAGGTTTGCCAAAGTACCAGGCTAAAAAACACGGTGAAACATCGAATTTTCACGTGTGCGCATCGGGCTTGGCACGCCTTGGATTTGGCAAAGTACCAGATTTGCCAAAGTACCAGATTTGCCAAAGTACCAGATTTTGGCACTCAAAAAGGGCTTAAAAACACGGTGAAACATTGGATTTTCACGTGTGCTAATCGGGCTCCGCACGCCTTGGATTTGGCAAAGTACCAGATTTGGCACTTGGCAAAGTACCAGGTTTGCCAAAGTACCAAGCTGAAAAACACGGTGAAACATTGAATTTTCACGTGTGCTAATCGGGCTTGGCACGCCTTGGATTTGGCAAAGTACCAGATTTGCCATTTGGCAAAGTACCAGGTTTGCCAAAGTACCAGGCTAAAAAACACGGTGAAACATCGAATTTTCGCGTGTGCTAATCGGGCTCCGCACGCCTTGGATTGGCAAAGTACCACATTTGCCAAAGTACCAGATTTGGCACTCAAAAAATGGTGAAAAACACGGTGAAACGTTAGATTTTCACGTGTGCGCATCGGGCTTGGCACAGCTTGGATTTGGCAAAGTACCAGATTTGGCACTTGGCAAAGTACCAGGTTTGCCAAAGTACCAGGCTGAAAAACACGGTGAAACATTGAATTTTCACGTGTGCGCATCGGGCTTGGCACGCCTTGGATTTGGCAAAGTACCAGATTTGCCAAAGTACCAGATTTGGCACTTGGCAAAGTGCCAGATTCGGAAAACACATGCGGATCACTCAAAAACCCAGTGACTACATGGTAAAACCACAAAAAAAAATGTGGTCGGATTTACCTACGTAGCAGAGACACTTTGGACTACCGGGGTCATATTAGGCTAAATTCCATATATTCCTATATTGGGGGGGGAGGGTGAGGAGGAGGAGGAAGGGGAA
>JASFAX010000311.1:22500-25000 GCA_030737875.1 Allium sativum
TTTACGTGTGCTCATCGGGCTTGGCACGCCTTGGATTTTGGCCAAAGTACCAGGTTTGGCACTTGGCAAAGTACCAGGCTGAAAAACACGGTGAAACATCGAATTTTTACGTGTGCTCATCGGGCTCGGCACGCCTTGGATTTGGCAAAGTACCAAATTTGCCAAAGTACCAGATTTGGCACTCAAAAAATAGAGAAAAACACGGTGAAACATTGGATTTTCACGTGTGCTAATCGGGCTCGGCACGGCTTGGTTTTGGCAAAGTACCAGGTTTGGCAAAGTACCAGATTCGACACTTTGCAAAGTACCAGATTTGGCACTCAAAAAAGGCTTAAAACATGGTGAAACATTGAATTTTTACGTGTGCTCATCGGGCTTGGCACGCCTTGGATTTGGCAAAGTACCAGATTTGGCACTTGGCAAAGTACCAGGTTTGCCAAAGTACCAGGCTGAAAAACACGGTGAAACATCGAATTTTTCGCGTGTGCTAATCGGGCTCGGCACGCCTTGGATTTGGCAAAGTACCAAATTTCCAAAGTACCAGATTTGGCACTCAAAAAAAGACTGAAAAACATGGTAAAACATTGGATTTTCACGTGTGGCGCATCGGGCTCGGCACGGCTTGGTTTTGGCAAAGTACCGGGTTTTGGCAAAGTACCAGATTTGGCACTTTGCAACAGTACCAGATTTGGCACTCAAAAAGGGCTTAAAAAACACGGTGAAACATTGAATTTTCACGTGTGCTAATCGGGCTCCGCTCGCCTTGGATTTGGCAAAGTACCAGATTTGGCACTTGGCAAAGTACCAGGTTTGCCAAAGTACCAGGCTGAAAAACACGGTGAAACATTGAATTTTCACGTGTGCTAATCGGGCTCCGCACGATTTGGCACTTGGCAAAGTACCAGATTTGGCACTTGGCAAAGTACCAGGTTTGCCAAAGTACCAGGCTAAAAAACACGGTGAAACATCGAATTTTCACGTGTGCGCATCGGGCTTGGCACGCCTTGGATTTGGCAAAGTACCAGATTTGCCAAAGTACCAGATTTGCCAAAGTACCAGATTTTGGCACTCAAAAAGGGCTTAAAAACACGGTGAAACATTGGATTTTCACGTGTGCTAATCGGGCTCCGCACGCCTTGGATTTGGCAAAGTACCAGATTTGGCACTTGGCAAAGTACCAGGTTTGCCAAAGTACCAAGCTGAAAAACACGGTGAAACATTGAATTTTCACGTGTGCTAATCGGGCTTGGCACGCCTTGGATTTGGCAAAGTACCAGATTTGCCATTTGGCAAAGTACCAGGTTTGCCAAAGTACCAGGCTAAAAAAACACGGTGAAACATCGAATTTTCGCGTGTGCTAATCGGGCTCCGCACGCCTTGGATTTGGCAAAGTACCACATTTGCCAAAGTACCAGATTTGGCACTCAAAAAATGGTGAAAAACACGGTGGAAACGTTAGATTTTCACGTGTGCGCATCGGGCTTGGCACAGCTTGGATTTGGCAAAGTACCAGATTTGGCACTTGGCAAAGTACCAGGTTTGCCAAAAGTACCAGGCTGAAAAACACGGTGAAACATTGAATTTTCACGTGTGCGCATCGGGCTTGGCACGCCTTGGATTTGGCAAAGTACCAGATTTGCCAAGTACCAGATTTGGCACTTGGCAAAGTGCCAGATTTGGCAAAGTGCCAGATTCGGAAAACACATGCGGATCACTCAAAAACCCAGTGACTACATGGTAAAACCACAAAAAAAAATGTGGTCGGATTTACCTACGTAGCAGAGACACTTTGGACTACCGGGGTCATATTAGGCTAAATTCCATATATTCCTATATTGGGGGGGGAGGGTGAGGAGGAGGAGGAAGGGGAAGGATCGACCAAAATGGATCAGGCAAAACGCAAGCTGAAACATTGGTCGATCAACAAATTTTTTTTGTGTGGATTTTTCGGAGAAATATTTTTTTTTTTTTTAAATATTTAAAAATATTAATTTTTAAATATTTAAAAAAAAAAAAATTTAAAAAAAAATTTTTTTGAAAATGTTTTCGATGGAAGTGCCCTCCCCAAATTTTTTAAAAATATTTTTAAAAATATTTTTGTTGCGATCTCGGAAAAGTTTGGTTTTGGTTGGATTTCACCAGTTTTTCCGAAAACTGGCCAAATCTAGCTAGAACCATGCTGAAATGTGGGCAATTACAGGAAAGCTTGGTTTTGGCTGGATTTTTTCGGTTTTTTCGAAAATAGGACGTATCAAGCAGAAACCCTGGTGAAACGTGGCCGCTCATGGGAAAGTTCGGTTCTGGCAAGATTTCCCAGTTTTTTCGAAAACTGGACGTATCAAGCAGAAACATGGGCGATTACGGGAATCTTTGGTTTCCGCGAGATTTTCCTATTTTCTCGAAAACGGGACTGATCAGGAAGAAACCATGCTGAAACGTGGGCGATATCTCGGAAAAGTTTGGTTTTAGTTGGATTTCACCAGTTTTTTCCGAAAACTGG
>JASFAX010000311.1:55000-57500 GCA_030737875.1 Allium sativum
TGTGCACATCGGGCTTGGCACGCCTTGGATTTGGCAAAGTACCAGATTTGGCACTCAAAAAATAGTGAAAAACAAGGTGAAACATTGGATTTTCACGTGTGCGCATCGGGCTCGGCACGGCTTCGTTTTGGCAAAGTACCAGGTTTGGCAAAGTACCAGATTCGGCACTTTGCAAAGTACCGGATTTGGCACTCAAAAAAGGCTTAAAAACATGGTGAAACATTGAATTTTTACGTGTGCTCATCGGGCTTGGCACGCCTTGGATTTGGCAAAGTACCAGATCTGGCACTTGGCAAAGTACCAGGTTTGCCAAAGTACCAGGCTGAAAAATACGGTGAAACATCGAATTTTCGCGTGTGCTAATCGGGCTCGGCACGCCTTGGATTTGGCAAAGTACCAAATTTGCCAAAGTACCAGATTTTGGCACTCAAAAAAGACTGAAAAACACGGTGAAACACTTGATATCGACGTGTGCGCATCGGGCTTGGCACGCCTTGGATTTGGCAAAGTACCAGATTTGGCACTCAAAAAATAGTGAAAAACAAGGTGAAACATTGGATTTTCACGTGTGCGCATCGGGCTCGGCACGGCTTCGTTTTGGCAAAGTACCAGGTTTGGCAAAGTACCAGATTCGGCACTTTGCAAAGTACCGGATTTGGCACTCAAAAAAGGCTTAAAAACATGGTGAAACATTGAATTTTTACGTGTGCTCATCGGGCTTGGCACGCCTTGGATTTGGCAAAGTACCAGATCTGGCACTTGGCAAAGTACCAGGTTTGCCAAAGTACCAGGCTGAAAAATACGGTGAAACATCGAATTTTCGCGTGTGCTAATCGGGCTCGGCACGCCTTGGATTTGGCAAAGTACCAAATTTGCCAAAGTACCAAATTTGCCAAAGTACCAGATTTTGGCACTCAAAAAAGACTGAAAAACATGGTAAAACATTGGATTTTCACGTGTGCGCATCGGGCTCGGCACGGCTTGGTTTTGGCAAAGTACCAGGTTTGGCAAAGTACCAGATTTGGCACTTTGCAAAGTACCAGATTTGGCACTCAAAAAGGGCTTAAAAACACGGTGAAACATCGAATTTTCACGTGTGCTAATCGGGCTCCGCACGCCTTGGATTTGGCAAAGTACCAGATTTGGCACTTGGCAAAGTACCAGGTTTGCCAAAGTACCAGGCTGAAAAACACGGTGAAACATTGAATTTTCACGTGTGCTAATCGGGCTCCGCACGCCTTGGATTTGGCAAAGTACCAGATTTGGCACTTGGCAAAGTACCAGGTTTGCCAAAGTACCAGGCTGAAAAACACGGTGAAACATTGAATTTTCACGTGTGCTAATCGGGCTCCGCACGCCTTGCATTTGGCAAAGTACCAGATTTGCCAAAGTACCAGATTTGGCACTCAAAAAATGGTGAAAAACACGGTGAAACACTGGATTTTCACGTGTGCGCATCGAGCTTGGCACAGCTTGGATTTGGCAAAGTACCAGATTTGGCACTTGGCAAAGTACCAGGTTTGCCAAAGTACCAGGCTGAAAAACACGGTGAAACATTGAATTTTCACGTGTGCTAATCGGGCTCCGCACGCCTTGCATTTGGCAAAGTACCAGATTTGGCACTTGGCAAAGTACCAGGTTGGCCAAAGTACCAGGCTGAAAAACACGGTGAAACATCGAATTTTCGCGTGTGCTAATCGGGCTCCGCACGCCTTGGATTTGGCAAAGTACCACATTTGCCAAAGTACCAGATTTGGCACTCAAAAAATGGTGAAAAACACGGTGAAACGTTAGATTTTCACGTGTGCTAATCGGGCTTGGCACAGCTTGGATTTGGCAAAGTATCAGATTTGGCACTTGGCAAAGTACCAGGTTTGCCAAAGTACCAGGCTGAAAAACACGGTGAAACATTGAATTTTCACGTGTGCTAATCGGGCTCCGCACGCCTTGGATTTGGCAAAGTACCAGATTTGACAAAGTACCAGATTTGGCACTTGGCAAAGTGCCAGATTCGGAAAACACATGCGGATCACTCAAAACCACAGTGACTACATGGCAAAATCACAAAAAAAAATGTGGTCGGATTTACCTACGTAGCAGAGACACTTTGGACTACCGGGGTCATATTAGGCTAAATTCCATATATTCCTATATTGGGGGGGGAGGGTGAGGAGGAGGAAGGGGAAGGATTGACCAAAATGGATCAGGCAAAACGCAAGCTGAAACGTTGGTTGATCAACAAAATTTTTTTGTGTGGATTTTTCGGAGAAATTTTTTTTTTTTTTTAAATATTTAAAAATATTAATTTTTAAATATTTTAAAAAAAAAAATTTAAAAAAAAATTTTTTGAAAATGTTTTCGATGGAAGTGCCCTCCCCAAATTTTTTAAAAATATTTTTAAAAATATTTTTGTTGCGATCTCGGAAAAGTATGGTTTTGGTTGGATTTCACCAGTTTTTCCGAAAACTGGCCAAATCTTGCTAGAACCATGCTGAAATGT
>JASFAX010000311.1:67500-69663 GCA_030737875.1 Allium sativum
GATTTGGCACTTGGCAAAGTACCAGGTTTGCCAAAGTACCAGGCTGAAAAACACGGTGAAACATTGAATTTTCACGTGTGCTAATCGGGCTCCGCACGCCTTGCATTTGGCAAAGTACCAGATTTGGCACTTGGCAAAGTACCAGGTTGGCCAAAGTACCAGGCTGAAAAACACGGTGAAACATCGAATTTTCGCGTGTGCTAATCGGGCTCCGCACGCCTTGGATTTGGCAAAGTACCACATTTGCCAAAGTACCAGATTTGGCACTCAAAAAATGGTGAAAAACACGGTGAAACGTTAGATTTTCACGTGTGCTAATCGGGCTTGGCACAGCTTGGATTTGGCAAAGTATCAGATTTGGCACTTGGCAAAGTACCAGGTTTGCCAAAGTACCAGGCTGAAAAACACGGTGAAACATTGAATTTTCACGTGTGCTAATCGGGCTCCGCACGCCTTGGATTTGGCAAAGTACCAGATTTGACAAAGTACCAGATTTGGCACTTGGCAAAGTGCCAGATTCGGAAAACACATGCGGATCACTCAAAACCACAGTGACTACATGGCAAAATCACAAAAAAAAATGTGGTCGGATTTACCTACGTAGCAGAGACACTTTGGACTACCGGGGTCATATTAGGCTAAATTCCATATATTCCTATATTGGGGGGGGAGGGTGAGGAGGAGGAAGGGGAAGGATTGACCAAAATGGATCAGGCAAAACGCAAGCTGAAACGTTGGTTGATCAACAAAATTTTTTTGTGTGGATTTTTCGGAGAAATTTTTTTTTTTTTTTAAATATTTAAAAATATTAATTTTTAAATATTTTAAAAAAAAAAAATTAAAAAAAAATTTTTTGAAAATGTTTTCGATGGAAGTGCCCTCCCCAAATTTTTTAAAAATATTTTTAAAAATATTTTTGTTGCGATCTCGGAAAAGTATGGTTTTGGTTGGATTTCACCAGTTTTTCCGAAAACTTGCCAAATCTTGCTAGAACCATGCTGAAATGTGGGCAATTACAGGAAAGCTTGGTTTTGGCTGGATTTTTCCGGTTTTTTTCGAAAATAGGACGTATCAAGCAGAAACCCTGGTGAAACGTGGCCGCTCATGGGAAAGTTCGGTTCTGGCGAGATTTCCCAGTTTTTTTGAAAACTGGACGTATCAAGCAGAAACATGGGCGATTACGGGAATCTTTGGTTTCCGCGAGATTTTCCTATTTTCTCGAAAACGGGACTGATCAGGAAGAAACCATGCTGAAACGTGGGCGATATCTCGGAAAAGTTTGGTTTTGGTTGGATTTCACCAGTTTTTCCGAAAACTGGCCAAATCTAGCTAGAACCATGCTGAAATGTGGGCAATTACAGGAAAGCTTGGTTTTAGTTGGATTTTTCCGGTTTTTTCGAAATAGGACGTATCAAGCAGAAACCCTGGTGAAACGTGCCGCTCATGGGAAAGTTCGGTTCTGGCGAGATTTCCCAGTTTTTTCGAAAACTGGACGTATCAAGCAGAAACGTGGGCGATTACGAGAATCTTTGGTTTCGGCGAGATTTTCCTATTTTCTCGAAAACGGGACTGATCAGGAAGAAACCATGCTGAAACGTGGGCGATTACAGGAAAGTTTGATTTTCGCTAGATTTCACCGATATTTTCGAAAATTGGGCGGATCAGGCAGAAACAGTGCTGAAACGTGAGCGCTTGCAGGAAAGTTTGGTTCTGGCAAGATTTCCCAGTTTTATTGAAAACTGGACGTATTAAGCAGAAACCATGCTGAAACATGGGCGATCACGGGAAAGTTTTGTGTTTGCAATATTTTACCGATTTTTTGAAAATTGGATGGATCAGGCGGAAATCAAGCTGTGCACCGATCGGAACAAAATTTGTTGCGTGGATTTTTTGGCAAATTGGTACACCTCGGATTTTTGCCGGTTATTTAACGATTCGAAAGGATCGTGTGAGAACCAAGTTGAACGTGGATCGATCAAGGAAAATGGGTTGCTTGGTTTTTCGGATGAGAAAGGTTTTTCGTGCTTAGCGGATCATCCTGTTTATTTTTCTTGGACCTTTTCTACTAGTTGATTTATTTCAACTTAGTGGGGATGGCTGAGAATTTGAATGGGTTGTGGTCGCAAGGCATGTGAGTGGTTATCGGTGTATTTACTCGTTGGG
>JASFAX010003021.1:0-43883 GCA_030737875.1 Allium sativum
GATCGGACCCTGCCACGATGAACCCCTTCGCAACGCCGACCCTCTCCCCCAAGCATCGGTAACTCGAACAACCCTCGGCGCCTGAAATTAGGCTCGAACGTTGGCAATTCCAGCTTGAAAATCGAGCAGCGTCGGCTACCATGGGTCGTCATCTCCGTTAGGCAGGTAGAACTCGCCGAGTTCTTCGATGTTGGTGCTGAACAACTGCGTTGAATCGCTTGTAGGAGGAGTGATTAAGGATTGAAGGGGAGAAATTCATGGCCTTTGGGTTTTGTGAATGCGGCTGAGGCCCGCCTTTGACCACGGGGGGGATTCTCTAAGGGTTTTGACTTTTGAAGGGTGTTTATACAAATATATATATATATTATTTAAATCTGAAAATAATTCGTTTAGTCTTCCAACTCCAAAGCGAAACCCAAAGACTGTCACCTCCAGCTAATTACCCCCATTTCAAACACAATGGGATATGTATCGGAAGCCAGTTCGGCGGTTTCGATCAGTTTTCGTTAAATTTACATTTAATTCATTATACTGAATTTTTTAAACGTACATTTCAAATTACCGGGGTCACATACTAACTCGAAAAATTCCACAAAAATTATTTCTAGCTTCGTATTGACGATACGGTCCTAACAAAACTAATTTCGTCGAATTCTGAGATCGTTTGAAAAATGGCCATTTTCCAGTCGATTAAAATCAACTGAAACTGGTCAAACGCGTTTTCCTTTGCCACGCTCACATATTGATTCGAAAAATTATGAAATTTGAAACTTAGCAATAACTTTACATCACGGATCCAACAAAACTGGTTTCGTCGAAATCCGAGGTCGTTTGCAAAATGGCTATTTTTAAGGGCCTGAATTCTATAGCGACTATTCAGAATTTTCAACTGGACATATCTTTTGATTCCCGCTATGAAATTTCGATTATTCGAATTCGTTGGAAAAATATTATCAAATAGATCCTATTATCTTTGGTTTCACTAAAATCCGGATTGTTTTGCACCCGGTATGTTCATTTGAAGTTTGAAATCGAATTTTCGAACTACCGCGCCATTTTCAATTCCTTTTATAATTATATATAATTATTTATACTCTATTGTCGATCTATATAACTATATACGATTGAATTTTATTCAAAAGAAATTTTCTGGTCGATATTATTTAAAATAATTCATTTTAAATAATCAAAATTCGCTAAAATTGCCAAAATAAAAAATTTAAACTGGCCCAGATTTTTGGGTTGTTACAATCTCCCCCACTTAAAACTTTTCGTCCCCGAAAAGGAACAAAGTCGAAAGTGGTTTGATTAATCAACTCTACATTCGATCTGGCTTCCATTCTCCAACTTTTCAGTTTCTGAGAATTTTCAAAAATTTCAAAAATTTGGCTAACACCCTAAATTTTCGAAAAAATTCGCCATAACCTCCCCTGCAATGGGAGCATCGGGGAATTTCAAATAGCTTCCCCGGTCCTTCTAATCTCAAAAAGAAAAAGAAAAAGCCAAGCGGCTAGCCAATAGGCTCATAAAATCATCATCACCCAAACAAAACAGTAAATTATGTAGTAAACATGTACCTATTTGTCGGGCAAACAAATTTTATTCTCTGCTCTAGCCTCCTTTCTATGACCTGTTCAATGTAAGTATATGTATATGCAAGCAAATGCGACCAATTTTCAATATAATTCAATATTTGATTCAATTAGGCTAAATGGCTAAAATTTAGCAAACAGATAAACAAACAACACAATCATCAATCAATTAGTGGATTAGAGTTTTCAAATTGATAACTTTGATACATAGTCAAAAATCAGATTTTTGATGCCAAATCACAACACTAGGCCCTATCTAATTTTGGTTCTCACACTAGTCAATAGGAAATATATAGATATCACACCTTCGAAAACACGAATACCAATTCTGATGATGTTCGAACTATCATCAGAATCATCTCCGGGCGACTAGAGTGTGATTCTATATCTATCCAGTATATTAAAACTTCAAATACACGTTTGCAAGGCGTATATGCAAAATCTTTATATACTGGACTGTCCTAATCAATATGAAATAAATAATCAAATACGAATAGTTGATTTAAATTTTCTTGTAACAAAATTGTTTTCATTTGAAAAATATACTCTTCACACTCGTTCTAGGATACTACTGATCCCATCTCTAACGAGTCATTCTAATTGGATATTACTAATCCAATATCTGATGAATTCTTTCGTATGGTTCTAATGTGCCTTGTTCTCTAGCTTTGTAAACCAAAGCTCTGATACCAACTGTAAAAACCTGTAACTTCCCCGTAAAGGAAAGCGGCGGATAGTTCGAGAACAAACCACAATAGAATACATACAAAAGAACGTTTCATTGTATATTACAACAATACATCAGATTACAAGAATATACAGAGTATAAATGAATATTACACAGAAATATCAGAGATTTAAATTACATTTAAATACATAGCAGCGGAAAATAATACAATGCACAACTGAAGGAGATATACGGATACAAAGCTTTCCGGATATCGTTCCAGCTGTAAACCAGGATCCTGTGAATATAAATCTGCAAAACCAAAACTACTAGCTGCCCGTGTCAAAATAGGGGCACCCAGAGTTTAAGTTAAAACAATAAACTCCAGGTCAGTCATGGGACTGGTGTGAGAACTAAAACAGTTATTAATCTTTATTCTTAAAGTTAGGTAAATCAAGGGACCACGCCGTATAACACGGAACGGGTTTCCTCCCAAGAGTACCAGTGCACAAAACAAACAGCGCAATGCTAAATAAAGAAAAAAGAAGCTATTATAAGACCCAGGTCCTATCACACAATGCAACGCAAGCCGGGGGATAGGGTTTTTACCTTATAATAGCCAAGAATGCTTGATACGTTTAAAACAAATCATTTGATACTATTATAAGTGTATAGTGTATAAAACAACTTCAAATCATAAGTATCAATCATAGACGGCATGAATGCCCCATACCACTATGTCGCCATATATAAGTTTACAATTAAAACCGCAAGACGTCGTATTGGAAGTTGGGTTATCATTTATGGTATGAACCGAGGCTAGGGGCAAGATCCTCTACCGATTTGTGACTCTCTAGCCCGAGCCACAGGCAAGTACTCTGTCAAGCCTTTGGATCGTCAGGGCCGGTCCACCGATGTGGATTAAAATACCTGAATACTGCGTTTCCTCGCCCTTTGGGGCGTAAGCCTGGCCCGTCAGCCGACCAGAAGCATCAGCCGAAATCGATATCACGAGGCGCCTCGCTTTTCAGCAAGTGATAATAAGCAACATCCACATGAGTCAAACTCGTCAGCCAGTTCAAGCACTGACGCCACTCCTAACTAGAAAGAAACGCATGTCCTCCCTGAGGTCCGTCTCCCATTTTTAGTTCATTCCGGGTGTGATACTCGCGAATCAACGTTACACAAAGCTACGCCACACAAGGCCGTGCTTTGATCATCAACCACAAGACTTTGCTTTTCAACAAAAGCCTTGATCCATGCAACTCAGCATGCCACATTGTCAGTCCATACTGTACCACTGATTTCTGCCAATATATAACCTCTAGGCTCGTACGTCTCAGAGAAGGGTGTATAGCAAGAGAATAAATTCTCTACCACCAAACAGATATATATTTAGCAGAGATCACCAATACAGTATAAAGGAATACAACGTCAGATACACTATCCATTTACAAGTCCGTTCTGGGTCTGAACGAAACCGGAGGCACTTTCCTCGCATATCCATCCATCTCCAAGTACGTCTGGACGACCACCAACTATTTCCATCCTCTTGGGTGTACAGCCCAATCAGGATCGTCGGTAATTATCCAAACGATGTGAAGACTTCCGGTCTTCAACCACCGTCTTCATCTTCGACATATCGTCGAATCGGTTATTCAGAATGGGTATAAACCCGGCCTTTCCGAACAACCCGCGTATATTAAAAATAAATGTTACATAAACACAACATACGCCTCATTTCAATTCATTAGTTACTTACCGTAAATTAATCAAGAGAATAATTCCCCAATTATTAACCCCGAAGGCCGAAACCAACATCAGATCAATATCCAGAAAACCATTCTGCTTAGCTAACCGACAGTTAGTTTCTAAATTTCACATTCATAGGGAAAGGTTCCCATTAATTTTATCCAAGATAAATTTCTTGAATTTATTCTTTAATCTATTTTTGAATATCAATTCAAACTAGTCGGGATTAGCGAACCTTACCGAAGTAATCATTTGTTTTAATTTCCCAATCCCAACCTATTCATCCCATGAAGTAAAACTGGTTATACTTCATATCTAACACCACGGTGTTATCGGTAAATTCAATTACCATTTCACGTTCAAATCTAATTAAAGATTTAACTATCGCCTGGAGCAAAACTGGTGGTACTCCATTTTCGATCTATTCAATCTAATTAAAGATTCATTAAAACTCCACTTAGTTTTAATCTTTAACTGGGTTAAAGAATCAGTGTCATTTAAAACACAGTTCACGATAAACCCAAAATCACATTCATTAATTATCGAGTTAAAGAACGAGTGTTATTTAAAACACTGTCCACAATAAACCCAAAAATCAATATCAATTCAATCCCAATTAAATATTATTTAATTGGTACACTTCATTAAATCTAAAATAAAAAGATTTAATCTTTTCTCAACTGGGTTCAAGAACAGTGTTAGTAAAGACACCATTCACGGCAAACCCAAATCACATTTGATATTCAATACAAGGCTCTGAATAGAAAATATATCGGCTTATATTCAATATCAAATTCTACGACTAATAAATGTCGTATTGGAAATAACGATATAAATATATATCTTTCAAATTTCCATAACAACATCTGTATAATCACGAATTCCAACATCGAAATATTCCGAAGACAATTTCGATTCAAATCCACTCCAATGAAATCATTGGAAATTCTGGTTATTTTTAAAACCCTTTTCAAATTCAATTTATTTACTTAAAAATAAATAGAATTATAATTCTAGTTCAAAACTAGTTTATTTTGATAAAAATCTATTTTTATCTTTTCAAATATGGAGTTTTCATCCCAATTCTTTCTAAATCATTTCTTATGATTTTACACAAATTATTACTATTTTTAATAATTTTATCAAGGCCCGTACAGTCGATTTCCATCAACGGCTATCGAACTGCACTTACAACGACCTTTTTCGAATCTGATTTGGACGTATCTCCAAATCCAACCGTTAGATTTCAAATTTCTAACATTCGTTAGAAAGCTCTTTTCGATACGAACCCAACGGTTCCGGTTTTAGGAGAATCCGACGATCGGATCTCCCGTAATGTCCGTTTGAAATAAATGGTCGAAATTCACGAACTGCCGCGGCGCGGCGCGTTCTATTCAGGCCATTATATTATATATATAATATATATAATATATATTTCGTCGATTTCTATTTAAAACGAATTATATAAATAGTTTTAAATTCGTTTCAAAAGCAATTTCAACTTCCATTTCAATTCAAATCAAAATTGAATTCTTCTTTATAAATTCGTTTTAAAATTCATTTCTATTCAATTCAAATTTCAATTCAATTTGAATTCATTTCAATTAGCTTTCAATTCAATTTGAATTCGTTTTCAATTTAATTCAATGCCAAAGTCGTTTTCTATTCGATTCAATTCAAATTGGTTTTCTATTCGATTCAATTCAAATTGGTTTTCTATTCGATTCAATTCAAATTGGTTTTCTATTCGATTCAATTCAAATTGGTTTTCTATTCGATTCAATTCAAATTGGTTTTCTATTCGATACAATTCAAATTGGTTTTCTATTCGATTCAATTCAAATTGGTTTTCTATTCGACTCAATTCGAATTCGTTATCTATTCAATTCAATTCGAATTCGTTACGTTTGCTATTCAATTGAAATCAAATTCGTTTTGTTTTCTATTTGATTCAAATTCAAATTTCATTTTAAAATATTCGATTTCGAAATCACTTTTCAATATTCGTTTTAAAATGAATAAAATCGATATAAATATCGTTCACGTCAAAATGGCGTCAATCTAATCAACACGGCTTCATATATTTCTATTTTCAAATATTTCGTTTTCAAATATTCCTATTACCAAAATATTCGTTAATATAAAAATATTTCGTTCAACACATGACTAATCTCAACGGATGAGTACAGTCAACACATGAACCTTTATTTTATATTGATAAAGAAGTAATTTTTTTTTAATATTTCGTTCAACACATGACCAATCTCAACGGATGGGTACAGTCAACACATGAACATTTATATTATAATATCTTTTATTTTCTAAACTGGAATGAGGCCCAATCAATTACCATATAATGTTAATTATATGGATTTTCATACATCACACGTATATAATAGCATTGAAAAATAATCAACCATCAACCAAAGTGCACTACACTGTATAAGCATCAAATATAGATATCTAACGCTTATAACAGTCTGTCAATCAATCGATCGACACATTTAATCAATCAGGATGAGTGAACTTCAAATTTCATCCCAACACCCGTGTGGGGTTTCAAACAATCAAACACAGATTTAGTTGTGCGGTTGGGCGATGTGTAAAATTTATCGACCCAATCAATATCAGTCAAATCGGTGTATATAAACAAATCGGCCGATTTGTTTATAAATATTTATTTATTCACTTTCACGTTAAAAATTATATATTTTAACGATAAAACATTTTATTTTAACACATGAATTTCTATTCAGTTCATTTATACAATAAATGTTATTTTTATCTTTCTAACATATTTTAGAAAATTTCGGCGGCATAACGGCACGTTACTAGAAACGGGACGAGGCCTAGCCTTATCCCTGGTCTATTGAAGGCCCACGCCATTCACACATCAATCAAATCCATTCATCTCACCAAACAATTCAGTTTCAATCAAATAATCTAACTAATTTTTGCAATCAAACAAACAAGTCCATGGTCTGTGGATGATTGTGTCGGGTGCTACTAAACACCGTCTGCATCCTAGTATATATATAACTAGAAAATAAATTGAAGAGTGAGAAATTCTCACCGATAGCTATCCAATCATCTTGACTCTTCTTTGATAGAAATCTTCATCGTTCTCGCCTTTTTGTCACCTTCGTTGACCGTAGCCACTACATATATAAAAATCTAATTTTTACTATGTTATTCAGTATATAAAAATCGAAATTTTACTTCGTAAAATTATTTCTATAAAAATCTTACTTTTATTTTATAAACAACTGATTTTATCTGTGCCCTTATGTATTTATAAAAACTGATTTTATCTGTGCTATATATATTTATAAAAACTGATTTTATTTGTGCTATATATATTTATAAAAACTGATTTTATCTATGCTATATATATTTATAAAAACTGATTTTATTTGTGCTATATATATTTATAAAAGCTGATTTTATCTGTGCTATATATATTTATAAAAACTGATTTTATTTGTGCTATATATATTTATAAAAACTGATTTTATTTGTGCTATATATATTTATAAAAACTGATTTTATTTGTGCTATATATATTTATAAAAACTAATTTTATTTGTGCTATATATTTTTATAAAAACTGATTTTATCTATGCTATATATATTTATAAAAACTGATTTTATCTATGCTATATATATTTATAAAAACTGATTTTATCTAAACTGTTGAAATAAAATAAAACTGAAAAAAAAATAAAAAAAATAAAGTATTAGACCTTTCTTCCTGTTTAGCCTAAAAGCCATGACCCAAAACGCTCCCCCCTTCAACCTGATGTGCGCCGCCTCCACCAATGATCGGAGCCAGATCGGACCCTGCCACGATGAACCCCTTCGCAACGCCGACCCTCTCCCCCAAGCATCGGTGAACTCGAACAACCCTAGGCGCCTGAAATTAGGCTCGAACGTTGGCAATTCCAGCTTGAAAATCGAGCAGCGTCGGCTACCAGGGGTCGTCATCTCCGTTAGGCAGGTAGAACTCGCCGAGTTCTTCGATGTTGGTGCTGAACAACTGCGTTGAATCGCTTGTAGTAGGAGTGATTAAGGATTGAAGGGGAGAAATTCATGGCCTTTGGTTTTGTGAATGCGGCTGAGGCCCGCCTTTGACCACGGGGGGGATTCTCTAAGGGTTTTGACTTTTGAAGGGTGTTTATACAAATATATATATATATATATATTATTTAAATATGAAAATAATTCGTTTAGTCTTCCAACTCCAAAGCGAAACCCAAAGACTGTCACCTCCAGCTAATTACGCCCATTTCGAACAGAATGGGATATGTATCGGAAGCCAGTTCGGCTGTTTCGATCAGTTTTCGTTAAATTTACATTTAATTCATTATACTGAATTTTTTAAATGTACATTTCAAATTACCGAGGTCACATACTAACTCGAAAAATTCCACAAAAATTATTTCTAGCTTCGTATTGACGATACGGTCCTAACAAAACTAATTTCGTCGAATTCTGAGATTGTTTGAAAAATGGCGATTTTCCAGTCGATTAAAATCAACTGAAACTGGTCAAACGCGTTTTCCTTTGCCACGCTCACATATTGATTCAAAAAATTATGAAATTTGAAACTTAGCAATAACTTTACATCACGGATCCAACAGAACTGGTTTCGTCAAAATCCGAGGTCGTTTGCAAAATGGCTATTTTTAAGGGCCTGAATTCTATAGCGACTATTCAGAATTTTCAACTGGACATATCTTTTGATTCCCGCTATGAAATTTCGATTATTCGAATTCGTTGGAAAGATATTATCAAATAGATCCTATTATCTTTGGTTTCACTAAAATCCGGATTGTTTTGCACCCGGTATGTTCATTTGAAGTTTGAAATCGAATTTTCGAACTACCGCGCCATTTTCAATTCCTTTTATAATTATATATAATTATTTATACTCTATTGTCGATCTATATAACTATATACGATTGAATTTTATTCAAAAGAAATTTTCTCGTCGATATTATTTAAAATAATGCATTTTAAATAATCAAAATTAGCTAAAATTGCCAAAATAAAAATTTTAAACTGGCCCAGATTTTCGGGTTGTTACAAATTGGTAGTCATATATAAAGAAAGTAGTAGGTATATCTTGTTACACATACACTGTTATTTTAGTGCTTTTTTCTGTATACTAAAGCCAAAAACAAATCAAGAAATTAAACATTGGGCTAACCCAATGGTTAAGAACCACACAATCTTATTCTGTTTTAATGTTAATGGGTTGTTTTCATTTTGAATTTAGAATTTAAAATGACACACACACACACACACACACACACACACATATATATATAGATATATATGTATATATGTATTTATACATTCATACTATATATTAGCTAAAGCAAGTGAAACTTTATTTAGTTAGTATAAATAGTTGCACATTAGATTGCTATTAGAAACTGTTCATATATTGCCTGATCATTACTTGCTTGATACTATTGACCATAGTTTAGGTTTTGAATTTATATATACATTCACGATTATATTAGATGTAGTACGAAATGCATGTTACATGAAATACCATGCTACACATTTGACAGTAAAAGAGCAGATCATGTTTATTTACTTTAGTTGTATGACAATTGAATCTTGGCACAATTGAATTACTGATCCATTTATACAATTTATCATACAAATAAAGATATGAACTGATGAATTAATGGATTGGTTTCAAAATGAATTGATGAATCATAATAAAGATGATGATATCTTCATAATTAAAATATCTGATATTATATGCATAATTGGCAGGAAGGTATTGCTTTATGTATGTATATATATGTGTGACATGTGTGTGTATGTGTGTGTGTATGCATTCAGATGTAAAATAAAGATACAATAGTGGGATATATACATATTCGATATACACACGTGTACATATGAATTGCCTTCCTTGCCACATTTTGTGTGTGTGTGTGTATGTATATATATATATATATATATATATATATATATATTTAGTTAGATGTTAGATCTGCTATATATATATATATATACAAATAGACATATATTAGATATATGTTGTTAGTCACTCGAATTATATAGATTAATTTTAATCTAATTATATGTTTAATGTGACACCTCTGTAACTCTATATATATTGTGTATATATATATATATATATATATATTAGAATAGAGATACTGAAATGGGTTTATACATTTCATATATTAAAGAATATTGACTCATGAAAATACGATGAATGCATTTATCCACTAGTATATGATATATGTTTATATTTCTCACTTATATATTATGATATATATGTGGTTGAATTTAACAACGATTATATACATGTACATATTTGTTATATATATATATACATACACACACACATATATACATATATATAATGCATACATGATGCACTATTATTTTTAAATGGATGCTGATCTACAATTAAAAATATGTGGGTAATTCTTTGCAGAGTTAAGCCTATGGGGTGGATCGATCGGTTTGACTGAACCAGTGTGTGCTCATTTGGAAGGAAATGGGGATGCAACAGCCTTAGCAATTAATGAAGTAAGTGTGTTTTTAATTTTTTTTTCCTTTTAGTTTGACTGCTATTATGAATTGTTAACAGAGCCAACGAATATATATGTAAAATATTGTACTGTATGAATAACTGCTTGGCCATTTAATTGTTAGTATACTTGTTCTGTTTGATTATATCATCTATATGTATCAGTATAATCTGACTGTAATTGTAACAACCCGAATTTTGAATAATTGAATTAACTAAATTTAAGAATATTTAATTTATAATGTGAGAATCAAGGGAAACGGGTTGCGCCATTGTGTTCGTCTCGGAATTCTGGTTGAGATAGAGTCTGAGATTGAGTGAATTAGACTTCGTATGAAGAAGTTATGACGATCGGAAATTTCAGAAAAATTTAAATAGATTTCAAAAATTCGAATCGCAAACTCAGGTTGGGCTAGCCGGGAAAAATTCCGCCAGGGCCAGGTCGACCAGGGGGTCGACTAAGGGGTCGACCTGCCCACACAGGTCGACCAGGGGGTCGACCTACCCCCCTGGGCAGATTTGTTTAATGACGATTTTCTGACTCTTAGCTGAGTCATTAGGGCTGACTTGTCACCCTATCTTGACTGAATGGCCGTGGTTCATTCTAGGTTGATCGGATGGCCTAAATTAATCCTAAACTCTATAAAAACACATGTAGACTCAAACCCTAAAATCTAATAAAAATTAGAATCATGGCCTCCATGCTGTCACCTTGCAACCTAGAGTAGCCGCCACCATTTAGAAGGAAGAAAAGCTAATCAACTCAATTCTATTCAACTCAAATCTAAACAACAACGAATCTGTCTTCTTCAAAGGAGAGATAAATCAATTTCAGAACTCAAATTTCAGAACTCAAGACCTTCTTTGAGTTGTGAGTTCGATTTCTTTAATAAGATAATTAACAATTTAATTTGGTTGAGTTATGATTTGGGTTATATGGTTATGTTGTGAATAATTGATCGTTATGTCATTATCTATGTTGTAAATCAATGATGTTATTATCTATGTTTTAAAGCTATGATGTTATTATCTATGTAGCAAATCTATGTTAATTATTGGCTTATGTACAGTTAATTCATAATGATGCTTCATATGCTATTTTGGGTATGTTTGTGGAACAAATTCATATGTTAAATCATATGTATGTATGGAAGTTTAGATGTTAATATGAATCATATGCAAGTTAGTGAGAATCATATACCACTTTACATGTTTCATGACATCTATTTTATGTGTAAGATTGGATCTAAAGTTTAGGCTATGACATGCGTGAGTTAGATGCAAGTTTACATCGTAATTTATGTTGCATAAATCACATATGTAAGTATATATATGTTTGGGCATGAATCATGTAACGAAATTTTGCGATTCCTATGCAAGTTCATACCTTTATGTTAAAACTACATAAGTTATGAAAGTACATGTGTCATACACCCATTGTCTATGCAAGTTTAGATGAAACACCTTATTCACACATGCAAGTTCACCCCTTATGTTTAGATCTATATGTCAATTCATGTTATGACTTTTGTTCGTAAGTTAGATCTAATTTATATTTTATGCATGTTGTGATTTTTTCTCTTTATTCCATAAGTTAGACTATTCGAGTCTAACGTATGTTTCACGTTAAATGAACGAACATACAACGTGGGGGCAATAGGATAATATTAAAATATTTAATATTGAAAATTGGTATAAATGCCTTAAATGGCATATAATTAATTTGTGATGTAAATTGGTATAATTTTATATACCATAAATAGATGGACATAATTAAGGTGTTAATTATGGACATAGTTAAATTTGTAATTGATTGACAATTTGAATAGGGAGATTAATTCAAATTGGGGATAATTAATTTTGGAATAATAAACCGCCTAAGACACGAGGTTAGACTCGTTTGTGGTGTAAGACTGCCCGGACCCGCCCGACAAATCCAGCTGCCACAAATGCTAGTCTAATGTGAGAGGTCTTAGGCATAAATTAAATACACAACAATTGTAAAGACACAAGGTTAGGCTCGTTTGTGGCGTAAGACTGCCCAGACCCGCCCGGCAAATCCAACTGCCACAAATGCTAGTCTAATGTGGGAGGTCTTTACAAGATTGCGGTGTTAATGATTTAAGAAACACTTAACCAGATAAACATGTAGTGGAACATGAGGGGGTTAAGTGGGTGCCTTGGGTGGCATGTGGAATTAAGTGTGTGCCTTGGGTGGCATTTGAAATACGATTAGATGCACTTAACCAAGATTGAAACTTGTAAGAAGACATGAATAAGAATGGGGTTAAGTGGGGAAAAGCCTTAAAGGGTACCAAGCATAGGTGGAAAGCTTGTGTCATGCATGGGGGCCCTTTTAAAACCAGTAACCCATTAAGTATCTTTGTGGGCTCGACCCAAGTTGAAGACGGGACACGCGTATTGAATTTGATTGTAAGAGGTCAAAACGGGTTAGCAGTGGCAACACAAGTCCAACGGGTTCATATGCGTGTATGGGCCCGGGCTGGTAGGTAAGACGTTGTTGCATCGTGTAGATATAAGTTGTGCATTTTTGGTAGTATCAGGTTGCCACTTTGGGGAGTGTTACACCCCACTATGGGGCCAACACGGGTATCTACGAGTTAGGGAGCCGATCGAATGGGGGTAGTGGGTACACCTAGTGGATGTAGGGGCAGACGACACCTATGGAGGTATCTAGGGGTACACTAAACTACCATTAGCAGTATTAAGTTCTGTAGGTGGGATTATCCTTTACGGTGACTAGTGGTGGTGTTGTATAGTAATTATCTTATAGTGATTAGTGGCGCCTTTAACGTTATCTCTGTTCGTCTTATTTCCATGTTTTCTCTGCCATACCCAATTGTTCACAGTCATTTCCTTATTTTCCAACTTATGCCTTAGTCTAGTTATTTTGATAATTATATTGTTAAAGTTATCGCGCTCGACAGACTTTATGTCTGACCCCCTTTTCTTTCCACCTCTTTTCTTCCTCCCCCCCTTCGGTTTGCAAGGAGGGAATACTACAGCTTAGTGCAGATTTCTTTCAGTTGCTTGAAGAGATTAGATGTATCGCTTTGGACTTTCTCATCTTTGTGGCTTTGCTTATGCTCAGTGGGGATTTATGCATCTATGTTATTTAAGTATTTGCTTCTTTATGTACTTTGAAGTTTTTGGAAAAGACTATTGATCCTGTTGTAATGGTTTTGGAGATTACTTTTATAAACTCGCTTTGAGTTATGATGCAATAAAAAAAGTTTTTAACTTCCGTTGTGTTGTTTTATTTATTTATTCTTGTAATTTATCTGTTCTATACAACAATAACGCTTCATGGACATTGATGCATTCCCTTAGTGAGTGACATTAATGGATATGGGGTGTTACACGTGGTGTCAGAGCTATGGTTACAAGAACAGATAAAAAGTTTTGAAAAGTGTTTTCAAAAGTATTATTTTCCTAGAAAGTATTTTCAAAAAATTGTTTTAAAGAAGCTATTTTCAAGGAAAGTTTACTTTAAAGAGCATAATCCCCGCAAGCCATACATTTCTCTTTCGATTCCCTTGTTTTAAAACTCTTTCTTTTTCTTTTCAGCATGTCTGGAGCATCTGAGATACCAGAGGGTGTTCATGTACCCGGTTGGTTTCGTCAATATCTCGAGACTAGGGCCGCTGCCGCAGGTCCGGCCAACGTTCCTCCTCCTCCCCCAGCTCTAGTCATTCCTCCGCGTGTAGATACTTTCTCCAAGATATGTAAAGACTTTCGTTCGATGGGTGGAAAATTTTTTAGTGGGACTGAAACATTCATCGAAGCTAGAAATTGGTTGAAAGAAGTGGAGGATTTGTTTGGCGTTTTCGATTTGGACGATTGTAAGAAGGTCCAATTGGCTGCTTGGTTTTGGTGGGAAGTCACTAATGGAGAGCGTGCAGTTGATACATGACCAGATTTCAGGAGTAGGTTTGAGGCAAAGTTTCTCTCACGGGCTGAAGAGAATTTATATATGGAAAGATTTTTGGCGTTGAAGCAAGGGAATCTATCGGTGAAAGAATACGTCAACAAGTTCAATCAGTTGGCGAGATTTGGCTTGGACTTGGTGAATACACCTGAAAAGAAGGCCCTGAGATTTGTCAAGGGTTTGAACGAGCTGCTACTTGGGTTAGCTATGACCCACATCCCTATGGGGGCCACCTTTGAGAGACTAGTTGATATGGCGCTTATGCATGAAGAGGAGAAGGGCGCCAATGCTAATAAGGCACCCGAGAAGAAAGGGGATCAAAAGAAACCGCAGCAACAACAACAAAACAAGAAAGGTGGTAAAGGCAATAATGGCAAATGAAAGAACAAGTGCTTTAATTGTGGGACACCAGGCAATCTGAGCAAAGACTGTAGGAAAAAGAAGAAGACTGGTTGTTTCCACTATGGAGAGGCAGGCCATCTAGTTTAGGACTGCCCAAGGAAATAGGGAAAAGGGCAAAGAACATCTGGAGGGAAGCTTCAGGCTCTCGTGGCACCGGGGCAGGCAAGGGAGCAGGTCCAGGCTCTCGCGGTCCCACCGCTGCAAGAACGAGGTAGAAACATTTCCGTTGAGAGTTTAGTTTTTCTGTTTGATCATCCTGTCCGTACTTTATTCGATTCTGGCGCATCACATTCGTTTATCTCTACATCATTAATTGAAACACTGCACCTAAATACTAGTCTTGTTGTAGATCCCATTGTAGTCTCAAATCCTATTGGTGGGCCGGCTCATTTATCCATGGTTTGTAGGGATTTGAGAATGTCTATCTTAGGCGTTGGTTTTGAATGTAATGCTTTTGTGCTTGGTTTCATGGGCTATGGGTTGATTCTAGGGATGGATTGGCTAGCCAGATATGGTGCCATCCTAGATTGTGAACGAAGGGTAGTAAAATTATTGACTCGTAGTGGAAAGACCCTTGATGTTTCTTGTGACCTTAGAGGACCGGTGCTTAGTTATCTTGAGTCACTTGACGCATCCAATGATGATTTACATTCTGTTCGTATAGTCCGTGAATATGTTGATGTCTTCGATGAGGTGAGGGGTCTACCCCAAAACGTGAGATAGACTTTCATATTTACCTTGTAGACAATGCAAAACCAGTATCTCTGCCAGTACGCCACATGGCTCCTCGTGAGAGGAGGGAACTCAATAAGAAAGTAGGGGAATTGCTTGAGAAAGGGTTCTTAAGACGAAGTATATCGGAGTTGGGTGCTCCAGAAGTATTTCCCACGAAGGCGGATGGGTCCCTTAGACTTTGTGTGGACTATAGAGAACTTAATAAACTTACTAAGAAGAATAGGCACCCACTGCCGGGGATTGACGATCTCTTCGATCAGTAAGTTGGCGCCTCGGTGTTTTCGCACTTGGACTTAGCCACTGGTTTCCATTAGTTGAGAGTGGCTGAGGATAGCATAGATAAGACTGCCTTTAGAACTCCAGACGGTTTCTATGAGTGGCTTGTAATGCCCTTCGGTTTGACGAACGCCCCCGCATACTTTGTTGACTTGATGAGTAGGGTGTTTAGGGAGTACCTTGATAAATTCGTGGTGGTCTTTGTGGATGACATCTTGATCTTTTCTAAGAACGAGGAGGAGCACGCCCTACATCTTAGGGAAGTGTTGGAGACCCTTCGAGCGCATAACCTTAAAGCTAAATTTTCTAAATGTCACTTTTGGAGGAAGGAAGTGCGATTCTTATGGCACGTGTTTTCCAAAGAAGGGATAACTATGGATCCCGTGAAGGGGGTGGCCATCCAAGATTGGAAGGTCCCTAAAAATGCTACCGAGGTGAGGAGTTTCTTGGGGTTGGCTGGCTACTATAGGAAGTTTATCAAGGACTTCGCAAAGATATCAGCCCCATTAACACGCTTGACGAAGAAGAACCTAGTTTTCACATGGGACGTAGATTGTGATGATGCGTTCCAATGTTTAAAGAGAGCTTTGACCACAGTCCCAGTCTTAGTGTTGACAGGTGGGAGTCAGCCATTTACCGTTTATACCAATGCTTGTGGGATAGGACTAGGCGCAGTCTTAATGCAAGAGGGGAGGGTAATGGCATATAGAGGAAGGTAGTTGAGAGTGCATGAGAGAAATTATCATACACATGACCTAGAGTTGGCCGCTATTGTTTTCGCGCTTAAGTCTTTGCACCATTATCTTCTTGGCGAGAAATTAGAATTGTTCATAGACGACAAATCGCTAAAATACTTGTTCACTCAGAAGGACTTGAACTTAAGGCAACAAAGGTAGATGGAATTATTAGCGTCCTACGATTTCGAGATAGCATATACCCCTGGCAAGGGTAACGTGGTGGCAGACGCCTTAAGTAGGAAAAAGGTTGTCCTTGAGTCCATTGTTTTTTGAGAGGCAAAGCTTAGAGTTCATCTCTACATTTGACTTTAGACCTTCCATTGACTTTGCACCCAGTTTGCTAGTGTAACACCCCGAATTTTCTATTAACACTAAAGTTGCTAAAATAATAATAAGTGTGTAGAAGAGGGGATGTATCTAATATGTATATAAAAACAATAATAAGTAAAGGGGGATGTATCTAATATGTACATTGTAGAAAATATATATATATTTATGACATGAATAGAAGTTTATTAATATGCTGAGTGTTTGCTGAGTCACTTCTGACTCATTGCTGAGTCAACAAGATAAACCCCATCTTGTCTGAACGGCTGCGGTTATTTCTAGGTTAAATCTAATGGCCTAAATGAATTCTAAAATCTATAAATAAGTGGGTAGACCCTAGACCTAAATCACTTGTAAAATTAGAGAAGCTACCGTCATGCTGCTGCCATGGAGTTCAGCATAGCCGTCACAAACTAAGAAGAGGAAGCCTAATCATCTACAACTAAATCTACACAAATCAAATCAAAAGATCTCTCTTTCTCTAATTCTTTTCTTTTGTTGGTGAGTATGATGATTCTCACAAGACTATTACAAACTAATTTGACTCAGTTATGAATGGATCACAAGAAAGTGATGTGATTTGTAATTGTAAATTCTATATATTGTGGATCTCTTATTATGTTATTATGTTGTCGTATGATGTAAATTATATATGCTATGTCATGCTATGTTGTAAATTCTCTTATGCTATGTCGTGCTATGTTGAGAATCATGTCAAGCTATGTTATACTATCATACTATGCCATGTTATAAATCATGCTATATTATGTTGAAAAATCATGATGTTGTTGGATCATGCTTAAAGTTATGTTTTTTTTTCTTAATTTAAATGGATCTTGTTTATGGGAATTTGCCTATTAGGTTAGGTGTACCCATAAACTTGAAACTATAATTAAATAAAACTTGATTATGGGAATTTGCCAATTGAGTTAGGTGTACCCATATAAAACCATGTTGTTAAAAAATTAGATGATGTTGATTCACACATGTTCATATGTAAGTTTATGAAAATTGATTGAGATTATATTAGGTGAATTTTGAACAAGTTGACACCTTTAGGTCCATGACATGTATAATCTATGCAAGTTGGACATATGCAAGTTTCACCCCTTATTATGATTCATTTGGTCACATATACATGTTGTTATTATGATAATCTCTTTTATGCTATGAGTTAGGCTATTCGAGTCTAACATATATTTTGCGAATAAACGTTCAAACGTGGGGTAGGGGTAATATTAGGAATTAATAAATTGGGTGCAATTTTGTAAGAGGTTGCATACCATGAATGAATGTCCATAATTGAGTCAATTATGGACATTGTTAAAAATTGGAAGTAATTAATAATTCAAGTAGGGAATTATTAAAATTGGGGGAAAGTGGATTATTATTAATAATCAATGCTTAGGACACGAGGTTGGACCCGTTTGTGATGTAAACCTGCCCGGACCCGCCCGGCAAATCCAGTAGTCACAAATGTCGGCCCAATGTGAGAGGTCCTAGGCCCAAACTAAAGCATAACAGTTGTAAAGACACGAGGTTAGACTCTTTTATGGTGTAAGACTGCCCGGACCCGCCCGGCAAATCCAGCTGCCATAAATGCCAGTCTAATGTGAGAGGTCTTTATGAGGTTATGGCCTTAATGAACTAAGAAATACTTAACCAGATAATCATGTAAGGTGGGACATGGGGGTTAAGTAGGTGCCTTGGGTGGCATGAGGAATCTGGTGGTTGCCTTTAGAGGCATTTGAAATACGATTAGACTTAACCAAACACACATGTAAATGAACATGACTAAGTGGGTTAAGTGGGATGGACTAATGGGGACAAGCTTAGGTGGAATGCTTGTGGTAAATAGTGGGGGCCCATTTCAACCAGTATCCCAAAACGTATCTTTGTGGGCTCGAACCAAGTCGAGGACGGGACACGCATAATGGGCTTGACTATAAGAGGCCAAAACAGGGAGCGGTGGCAACGCAAGTCCAACGGGTTTCATATGCGTGTGTGGACCCGGGCTGGTAGGTAAGACGTTGTTGCATCGTGTAGGTATAAGCCGTGCATGTCCGTTGTATCAGGTTGCCAATTTAGGGGAGTGATACACCCCACTGTGGGGCCAGCACGGGTATCTACGAGTTAGGGAGCCGATCAAATAATGGGAAGTAGGGTACACCTAGTGGAGATAGGGGCAGGCGGCACCTATGTAGTCAGCTAGGGGTACGTAAAGCCATTGGGAAAGTTTCTAAGTGAAGCTAAGTGGGATGAATCTTTAGGGTGACTGGTGTGGTGAAGTATAGTGTTTATCCTTTAGTATTTAGGAGTGCCTATAACGTTGCCTTTAGCGATTGTCTATGTCCTTAATCTGCTCTTCATAGACATTTTCTTGTTTTCCAGCTTATGCCTTAGTCCAGTTATTTTGGTAATAGTATTGTAGAATTATCATATTCACCAGACTTTATGTCTGACCCCCTCTTTTCCATCCTTTTTCTCCCTTCAGGTCCGCAGGTTGGGCCAAGTTCTAGTGTAGTCTAGTTGGATCGCTTATCTTCTGGAAAGCTTGGACTGCTGAAGTAAAGTCCAGCTTGTTATCTTTCTTTTTAATGGCTATTCATGTAATGGGATTATGTACTTGGTTTATCAAGATAGATATTGTACTTGACATTGAATGTGGTGTTATGATGTAATCAAACATGTTTTGACTTCTGCTACAATG
This sequence comes from Allium sativum, assembly GCA_030737875.1. Taxonomy (NCBI): domain Eukaryota; kingdom Viridiplantae; phylum Streptophyta; class Magnoliopsida; order Asparagales; family Amaryllidaceae; genus Allium; species Allium sativum. The sequence continues at coordinate 19,710 of JASFAX010003021.1, forward strand.
AAATAAAGTTTTTGAATTTCCAAGTACTATTTTATATCTGTCTTGTTGTAATTTTACTGTTCTATATTCACTTAAAACCTCCATGGAAGTTAATGCATTCCCTTTGTGAGTGACATTAATGGACGTGGGGTGTTACACGTGGTATCAGAGCATAAGGTTACCAGAACAGATAAAAAAAATTTTAGAAAAATATTTTTTTTTCTAAAGTATTTTTGGAAGAAGTGCTTTCAAAAAAAAAACATGTTATTTAAAGAGAGTTTTTATGAAAAACATAATCCCAAATAGCCACATCCTTATCTTTATCTTTCGAATTCTCCATTTTGAATCTTTCCTTTTTCGTTTCAGCATGGCTGAAGATCTTAATCTCCCAGAAGGTGTGACGATTCCAGGGTGGTTTAGGAGATACTTGGAGGCTAGGGCCACCACTGCAGGCCCAGTGGATACTCCTCCACCCCTAGTTGCACCCATTCCTCCTCCTCCTCCTCCTCCTCGTGTTGACACTTTTGCAAAGACGTGCAAGGAATTCAAGGCTATGGGAGGAAAAACTTTTCAAGGGACTGAGACGTTTGTGGAGGCCAGAGATTGGCTTAAGGAGACTGAGGAATTGTTGGATATCTTTGAAGTGGAAGATGGGAGGAAAGTCCGTTTAGCTGCTTGGTTAATGAAGGGAGAGGCCTCGTTTTGGTGGGAGGTCACTAACGGGGAACGTCCAGTTGATTCATGGGTGGATTTAAGACGAAGGTTTGAGGCAAAGTTTCTTTCAAGGGCAGAGGAGAACTTAAATATGGAAAAATTCCTGGCACTAAAGCAAGGGAGCTCATCAGTAAAGGAATATGTCAATAAATTTAATCAGTTAGCAAGGTTTCGCTTGGAGTTGGTGAACACGCCAGAGAAGAAAGCTTTGAGGTTCGTTAGAGGCTTGAATGAACCGTTGCAAGGGTTGGCTATGACCCACATCCCTATGGGAGCCACCTTTGAAAAGCTAGTAGAAATGGCACTTATGCATGAGGATAAGGCAGTTGAAAAGAAAGGGGATCAGAAGAAACCCCAACAGCAAAATAAGAAGGGTGGTAAAAACAATAATGGCAAAGGGAAGAAGAAATGCTTCAATTGTGGGACGCCTGGCCATCTCAGCAAAGATTGTAGAAAGAAAAAGAAGACTGGTTGTTTTCATTGTGGAGATGCGGGACATATAGTGAAGGACCGTCCAAAGAAGGGGCAGAGGGCAGGGTCTACCTCGGGAGGACAGGTGCAGGCTCTTATGGCACCAGGGCAGGCAAGGGGGCAAGTTCAGGCTATTGCGGCCCCACCGCTGCAAGAAAGAGGTAGAACAATTTCTGTTGAAAGCTTAGTTTTTCTGTTTGATCATCATGTCCGTACCTTATTTGATTCTGGCGCATCTCATTCGTTTATCTCTGCATCATTAGTTGAATCACTGCACTTGAACACCAGTTTAGTAGAGGATCCCCTGGTCGTTTCAAATCCAATTGGGGGTTCGGCTCATTTGACCATGATATGTTTGGATTTGAAAATCTCTATACTTAGCGTTGAATTTAGATGTGATGCTTATGTATTGGGCTTCACGGGCTATGGGCTAATTTTAGGAATGGATTGGTTGTCTAGAAATAGGGCCATTCTTGATTGTGAAAGGAGAGTAGTTAGGCTTGTGACTCGCCTTGGTAATGCTCTCGACATCTTTTGTAATCCCATAAATTCCGTTATGCTAAGTTATCTTGAATCGCTTGACGCGTCTGTAGATAACCTGCGATCGGTAGAAGTGGTCCGGGAATATCCGGATGTGTTTGAGGAGGTGAAGGGCTTACCTCCAAAGCGGGAGATAGACTTTCGAATTTATCTTGCGGATAATGCTAAACCCGTATCTTTGCCAGTGCGCCACATGGCTCCTCGTGAAAGGAGGGAACTCAATAAGCAAGTAAAGGAGTTGCTTGAGAAGGGGTTCATAAGACGTAGTATATCGGAGTGGGGTGCTCCAGTAGTTTTTGCCACAAAGGCGGATGGGTCTCTTAGACTTTGTATGGACTATAGAGAACTAAACAAGCTTACTAAAAAGAACCGACACCCACTGCCGAGGATTGACGATCTCTTTGATCAGTTAGTTGGCGCCTCAGTGTTTTCGCAGTTGGACTTAGCCACTGGCTTTCATCAACTGAGAGTGGCTGAGGATAGTATAGATAAGACTGCTTTTAGGACTCCTGACGGATTCTATGAATGGCTAGTGATGCCCTTTGGTTTGACAAACGCCCCTGCATATTTTGTTGATTTGATGAGTAGGGTGTTTAGGGAATACCTTAACAAATTCGTGGTAGTCTTTGTGGATGACATCTTAGTCTTTTCTAAGAATAAAGAAGAGCACTCCCTACATCTTAGGGAAGTGTTGGAAACCCTTCGAGCGCATAACCTTAAGGCAAAATTTTCTAAGTGTCACTTCTGGAGGAAGGAAGTATGGTTCTTAGGGCACGTGGTTTCCAAAGAAGGGATAGCAGTGGATCCCGCAAAGGTGGTGGCCATCCAAGATTGGAAGGTCCCTAAAAATGCAACCGAAGTAAGAAGTTTCTTGGGGTTGGCTGGCTATTATAGGAAGTTTATCAAAGACTTCGCAAAAATATCAGCTCCATTAACACGGTTAACGAAGAAGAACCTGGTTTTTACGTGGGACAAAGATTGCGATGATGCGTTCCAACGTTTAAAGAGAGCCTTAACTTCAGCCCCAGTCTTAGTGCTGCCAGACGGGAATAAACCGTTTACCATCTATACCGATGCTTGTGGGACGGGACTTGGCGCGGTCCTCATGCAAGAGGGAAGAGTAATAGCCTATGGTGGAAGGCAGTTGAGGGTTCATGAAAAGAATTACCCCACGCATGACTTAGAGCTAGCCGCAATTGTTTTCGCGCTTAAGTCTTGGCGTCACTATCTTCTTGGTGAGAAATTCGAACTGTTCACTGACCACAAATCATTAAAATACTTATTCTCTCAGAAGGATTTGAATTTAAGGCAGCAACGGTGGATGGAATTCTTAGCCTCCTACGATTTTGAAATAGCATATACCCCGGGCAAGGGTAACGTGGTGGCAGACGCCTTAAGTAGGAAAAGGTTGTCCTTGAGTCCGTTGTTTGTTGAACGACAAAGCTTAGAATTCATCTCTATGTTTGACTTTAGACCCTCCGTTAACTTAGTACCCGGTCTGTTAGCATCCTTGGAGGTTAAACCTACACTTCTAGGACGGGTTGGTGAGGCACAGCGAGACGACCCACAGTTGGTTGAGATAGTAGTAAAGCTCAAAGGGGGGGGGGGAGTCGTCAAGCCATCTTCGTAGGTATACCCTAGACGATAAGGGTTGGTTACGAAGGGATAATAGACTTTGTGTACCACAAGACGAAGACTTAAGGAAGGCCATTCTTGATGATGCTCATCGCTCAAAAATGACCATTCATCCCGGCGGGGATAAGATGTACAAAGATATGAAGCGGGTTTTCTTTTGGGCCGGTATGAAAAAGGATGTGGCCGAGTACGTCGCTAGATGCTTGGTGTGCCAACGAGTTAAAGCAGAACAAAAGAAACCCGGTGGGTTGCTTCACCCATTAGAAGTTCCACTATGGAAATGGGAAAGCATCTCAATGGATTTTGTGGATGGATTACCAAGATCAAGGAAGGGTAACACGGGGATTTGGGTTATAGTAGATAGACTTACTAAAAGCGCCCATTTTATTCCCGTGAAAAGTAAGAGGACTGCTCCGTGGTTGGCTTCTGTATACATTAAGGAGATAGTTCGTTTGCACGGTATTCCTTCTAGTAGAGTAAGCGACCGTGACCCCATCTTTACTAGCGAATTTTGGAAGAGTTTATAAGAGGCGGTAGGGACTCAGCTATGTTTGAGCACCGCATATCGTCCTCAGACAGACGGCCAGACCGAGAGGGTGAATCGCATTCTAGAGGATCTTTTAAGGCTTTGTATCCTAGACTTTGGGGGTACATGGGAAGAGCACCTTCCGTTAGTAGAATTCGCATATAATAATAGCTTTCAGTCTAGTATTGGCATGGCACCTTTCGAAGCTCTTTATGGAAGGCCTTGCCGTTCGCCTACATGTTGGTGGGAATCTACCGATAAAATCCTACTTGGGCCCGATATGGTTAGGGAAACCTCGGAGAAGATTGAGTTGATTCGAAGGAGGATGAAAGCAGCACAAGATAGGCAAAAATTGTATGCTGATAAGAGGAGGACAGATCTTGAGTTTGACATTGGGGACATGGTTTTTATCAAAGTATCTCCGTTACAGAATGTTGTTCGCTTTGGGTCCGTGGGGAAATTAGCACCAAGGTTTGTAGGGCCGTTTCCTGTAAAAGACAGGATTGGGAAGATGGCATATAGGGTGGAGTTGCCTGAGAAACTTAGTGGAGTACACGACGTATTCCATGTATCACATTTGAGGAAGTGTTTGCACAAGACCGCGGAGGTGGTAGAGCCGAGTTTGCTTAAAGAGGTGGAAATAGAGCGTGATGCAACAATTAGACGAGCTCCTACATGCATTCTTGGGTCGGAGATCAAAAAGTTGAGGAATCGAGAGGTCAGACCGGTTAAAGTGCAATGGGGAGATGATGAGAGCAACGCAACTTGGGAGACAGAAGAGAAGATGCGTTCGTTGTACCTTTTTCTTTTTGAGGGTATGTCTTTTAATTTCTCCTTTATCGCTTAGCTTATCTTATCTTATCTTTAGTATGTCCTCTCATTAGTATCTTTGACCTTTAGTTAGGATAATCCTATGGTTGAAACATGTGTTTGAGACATGTTATGTATGATGGATGCAAAATGGATGCAAGTGTTTGCTAGTGGTTGCTCGTGGATGCATATATACACACACTTTAGGCACTAGATCGGCTCAGTCACTACATATTGCATATTGCATATTGCATATATATGGATGTATTTAGTATAATGGATGTATAATGGTTGAACCATCATATGGATGCTGCATTCGGTTGAATGGGTGTGCACGCATATAGAAGTAGTATGTAAGCAATTAGGATCTTTTGCATACATAATGGATTCATGACACTTACATAATTTGCATTAAGGGGGTCAACTGAATCAGTAGACCCCCCGATTTCGCATTAGGTAAGGACATGTACACACACTTGCATATGATCATAAAGCATTAGAAGTCTTTTAAGGACAATGGATGCCTGTGTATGATGGATGAGTAGATGGACGTTTGGATGGTAGGATATACATTCTTCCAGACTTGAAGATTTCGGGGACGAAATCCTAAAAGGAGGGGAGAATGTAACACCCCGAATTTTCTATTAACACTAAAGTTGCTAAAATAATAATAAGTGTGTAGAAGAGGGGATGTATCTAATATGTATATAAAAACAATAATAAGTAAAGGGGGATGTATCTAATATGTACATTGTAGAAAATATATATATATATTTATGACATGAATAGAAGTTTATTAATATGCTGAGTGTTTGCTGAGTCACTTCTGACTCATTGCTGAGTCAACAAGATAAACCCCATCTTGTCTGAACGGCTGCGGTTATTTCTAGGTTAAATCTAATGGCCTAAATGAATTCTAAAATCTATAAATAAGTGGGTAGACCCTAGACCTAAATCACTTGTAAAATTAGAGAAGCTACCGTCATGCTGCTGCCATGGAGTTCAGCATAGCCGTCACAAACTAAGAAGAGGAAGCCTAATCATCTACAACTAAATCTACACAAATCAAATCAAAAGATCTCTCTTTCTCTAATTCTTTTCTTTTGTTGGTGAGTATGATGATTCTCACAAGACTATTACAAACTAATTTGACTCAGTTATGAATGGATCACAAGAAAGTGATGTGATTTGTAATTGTAAATTCTATATATTGTGGATCTCTTATTATGTTATTATGTTGTCGTATGATGTAAATTATATATGCTATGTCATGCTATGTTGTAAATTCTCTTATGCTATGTCGTGCTATGTTGAGAATCATGTCAAGCTATGTTATACTATCATACTATGCCATGTTATAAATCATGCTATATTATGTTGAAAAATCATGATGTTGTTGGATCATGCTTAAAGTTATGTTTTTTTTTTCTTAATTTAAATGGATCTTGTTTATGGGAATTTGCCTATTAGGTTAGGTGTACCCATAAACTTGAAACTATAATTAAATAAAACTTGATTATGGGAATTTGCCTATTGAGTTAGGTGTACCCATATAAAACCATGTTGTTAAAAAATTAGATGATGTTGATTCACACATGTTCATATGTAAGTTTATGAAAATTGATTGAGATTATATTAGGTGAATTTTGAACAAGTTGACACCTTTAGGTCCATGACATGTATAATCTATGCAAGTTGGACATATGCAAGTTTCACCCCTTATTATGATTCATTTGGTCACATATACATGTTGTTATTATGATAATCTCTTTTATGCTATGAGTTAGGCTATTCGAGTCTAACATATATTTTGCGAATAAACGTTCAAACGTGGGGTAGGGGTAATATTAGGAATTAATAAATTGGGTGCAATTTTGTAAGAGGTTGCATACCATGAATGAATGTCCATAATTGAGTCAATTATGGACATTGTTAAAAATTGGAAGTAATTAATAATTCAAGTAGGGAATTATTAAAATTGGGGGAAAGTGGATTATTATTAATAATCAATGCTTAGGACACGAGGTTGGACCCGTTTGTGATGTAAACCTGCCCGGACCCGCCCGGCAAATCCAGTAGTCACAAATGTCGGCCCAATGTGAGAGGTCCTAGGCCCAAACTAAAGCATAACAGTTGTAAAGACACGAGGTTAGACTCTTTTATGGTGTAAGACTGCCCGGACCCGCCCGGCAAATCCAGCTGCCATAAATGCCAGTCTAATGTGAGAGGTCTTTATGAGGTTATGGCCTTAATGAACTAAGAAATACTTAACCAGATAATCATGTAAGGTGGGACATGGGGGTTAAGTAGGTGCCTTGGGTGGCATGAGGAATCTGGTGGTTGCCTTTAGAGGCATTTGAAATACGATTAGACTTAACTAAACACACATGTAAATGAACATGACTAAGTGGGTTAAGTGGGATGGACTAATGGGGACAAGCTTAGGTGGAATGCTTGTGGTAAATAGTGGGTGCCCATTTCAACCAGTATCCCAAAACGTATCTTTGTGGGCTCGACCCAAGTCGAGGACGGGACACGCATACTGGGCTTGACTATAAGAGGCCAAAACAGGGAGCGGTGGCAACGCAAGTCCAACGGGTTTCATATGCGTGTGTGGACCCGGGCTGGTAGGTAAGACGTTGTTGCATCGTGTAGGTATAAGCCGTGCATGTCCGTTGTATCAGGTTGCCACTTTAGGGGAGTGATACACCCCACTGTGGGGCCAGCACGGGTATCTACGAGTTAGGGAGCCGATCGAATAATGGGAAGTAGGGTACACCTAGTGGAGATAGGGGCAGGCGGCACCTATGTAGTCAGCTAGGGGTACGTAAAGCCATTGGGAAAGTTTCTAAGTGAAGCTAAGTGGGATGAATCTTTAGGGTGACTGGTGTGGTGCAGTATAGTGTTTATCCTTTAGTATTTAGGAGCGCCTATAACGTTGCCTTTAGCGATTGTCTATGTCCTTAATCTGCTCTTCATAGACATTTTCTTGTTTTCCAGCTTATGCCTTAGTCCAGTTATTTTGGTAATAGTATTGTAGAATTATCATATTCACCAGACTTTATGTCTGACCCCCTCTTTTCCATCCTTTTTCTCCCTTCAGGTCCGCAGGTTGGGCCAAGTTCTAGTGGAGTCTAGTTGGATCGCTTATCTTCTGGAAAGCTTGGACTGCTGAAGTAAAGTCCAGCTTGTTATCTTTCTTTTTAATGGCTATTCATGTAATGGGATTATGTACTTGGTTTATCAAGATAGATATTGTACTTGACATTGAATGTGGTGTTATGATGTAATCAAACATGTTTTGACTTCTGCTACAATGAAATAAAGTTTTTGAATTTCCAAGTACTATTTTATATCTGTCTTGTTGTAATTTTACTGTTCTATATTCACTTAAAACCTCCATGGAAGTTAATGCATTCCCTTTGTGAGTGACATTAATGGACGTGGGGTGTTACAGCTAGCATCCTTGGAGGTCAGACCTACGCTTTTGGGATGGATTGCTGAGGCACAGTGAGATGACGCACAGTTGGTTGAGTTGGTAGAGAAGCTCATAAGGGGGAGTCATCGAGAAATCTTAGTAGGTATACCCTAGATGATAAGGGTTGGTTACGTAGGGATGGTAGACTTTGTGTACCACAAGACAAGAACTTGAGGAAGACCATTCTTGATGATGCACATCATTCGAAGATGACCATTCATCCCGACGGGGACAAGATGTACATGGACATGAGACGAGTTTACTTTTGGGCCGGTATGAAGAAGGATGTGGCCGAGTTTGTCGCTAGATGCTTGGTGTGCCAACAAGTAAAAGCATAGAAAAAGAAGCCCGGTGGGTTGCTTCACCCATTGGAGGTCCCACAATGGAAGTGGGAGAGTGACTTGATGGACTTTGTTGACGGGTTACCAAGATCGAGGAAGGGTAATACGGGGATTTGGGTCGTGGTAGACAGACTTACTAAGAGCGCCCATTTCATTCCCATGAAGAGTAAGAGGACTGCTCCATGGTTAGCCTCCTTATACATTCGAGAGATAGTTCGTTTGCATGTTGTTCCTTCTAGCATAGTGAGAGATCACGATCCTATCTTTACTAGGGAGTTTTGGAAGAGCTTGCAAGAGGTGGTAGGGACTCGGTTATGTTTGAGCACTGCATATCATCCTCAGACGGACGGCCAAACCGAGAGGGTGAATCGTATTCTTGTGGACCTTTTGAGGCTATGTGTTTTAGACTTCGGAGGTACATGGGAGGAGCATCTTCCTTTGGTGGAGTTCGCATATAATAATAGCTTTCAGTCCAGCATTGTCATGGCACCTTTCGAGGCTCTTTATGGACGACCTTGTCGTTCACCTACATGTTGGTGGGGATCTACGGATAGGATCTTACTTGGGCCCGATATAATTAGAGAGACTTCATAAAAATCGATTTGATTCAAAGGAGGATGAAGACAGCGCAAGATAGGTAGAAATAATATGCGGACAAGAGGAGGGCAGATCTTGAATTTGATATTGGGGACATGGTCTTTATCAATGTATCTCCATTACGGAATGTTGTTCGCTTTGGGTCCGTTTGGAAGTTAGCACCAAGGTTCATAGGGTCGTTTCCTATTAAGGAGAGGATTGGACAGATAGCATATAAAGTGGAGTTGCCCGAGAGACTTAGTGGTGTACACGACTTATTCCATGTATCACATTTGAGGAAGTGCTTGCACGAGACCGCGGAAGTGGTAGAGCCGAGTTTGCTTAGAGAGGTGGAGATAGAGCATGATGCGACGATTCGACGAGCTCCTACATGCATTCTTGGGTCGGAGATTAAGAAGTTGAGGAATCGAGAGGTCAAGCTAGTCAAAGTTCAAGGGGGGGATATGAGAGCAACGCAACTTGGGAGTCGGAAGAGAAGATGCGTTCATTGTACCTTTTTCTTTTCGAGGGTATGTCTTTCAATTTCTCCTTTATCGCTTAGCTTGTACTTATTTTATCTTTAGTATGTCCTCTCGCTAGTATCTTTGACCTTTAGATAGGGTAGTCCTATGGTTGAAACATGTGTTTGAGACATGTTATGTATGGTGGATGCACGTGGATGCAAGTGTTTGCTAGTGGTTGCTCGTGGATGCATATACACACACTTTAGGCACTAGATCAGCTCAGTCACTTTCATATTGCATATTGCATATAAATGGATGTATTTAGTCAAATGAATGTACATTGAATGTGTGTATCATATGGATGTTGCATTTAAATGAATGGTTGTGCACACATGTAGTAATGATATGTATAGGGTTCTTTGCATACATGATGGATACATGGCACTATCATTGTTTGCATTAAGGAGGTCGACTGAATCAGTGGACCGCCTGATTTTGTATTAGTATATGGACATATACACACACTATGCATATGTACATGAAAAAGCATTAGAAATCTTGTAAGGACCATGGTTGCTAGTGGTTGATGGTTGAGTAGATGGATGATTGGATGGTACGATACGTTCTTCTTGACTTAGAAATTTCGAGGACGAAATCCTTTAAGTAGGGGAGAATGTAACACCCCGAATTTTGAATAGTTGAATTAACTAAATTTAAGAATATTTAATTTATAATGTAAGAATCAAGGGAAATGGGTTGCGCCATTGTGTTCGTCTCAGAATTCTAGTTGAGATAGAGTCCGAGTTTATGTGAATTGGACTTCGTATGAAGAAGTTATGTCAATCGGAAGTTTCAGAAAAATTTAAACAGATTTCAAAAATTTGAATCTCAGACTCAGATTGGGCTAGGCGGGAAAAATCCCGCCAGGTCCAGGTCGACCACGGGGTCGACCTACCCCCCTCACCGATTTGTTTGATGACGATTTTCTAACTCTTAGCTGAGTCATTAGGGCTGACTTGTAACCCTATCTTGACTGAATGGTTATGGTTCATTCTAGGTTGATCGAATGGCCTAAATTAATCCTAAACTCTATAAAAACACATGTAGACTCAAACCATAAAATCAAATAACAATTAGAATCATGGCCTCCATACTGTCACCTTGCAACCTAGAGTAGCCGCCACCATTTAGAAGGAAGAAAAGCTAATCAACTCAATTCTATTCAACTCAAATCTAAACAACAACGAATTTGTCTTCTTCAAAGGAGAGCTAAATCAATTTCAGAACTCAGATTTCAGAACTCAAGACCATCTTTGAGTTGTGAGTTCAATTTCTTTAATAAGATAATTAACAATTTAATTTGGTTGAGTTTTGATTTGGGTTATATGGTTATGTTGTGAATCATTGACCGTTATGTCATTATCTATGTCGTAAATCTATGATGTTATTATCTATGTTGAAAAGCTGTGATGTTATTATCTATGTAGCAAATCTATGTTAATTGTTGGCTTATGTACAATTAATTCATAATGATGCTTCATATGCTAGTTTGGGTATGTTTGTGGAACAAATTCATATGTTAAATCATATGTATGTATGCAAGTTTAGATGTTAATATGAATCATATGCAAGTTAGTGAGAATCATATACCACTTTACATGTTTCATGACATCTATTTTATGTGTAAGACTGGATCTAAAGTTTAGGCTATGACATGTGTGAGTTAGATGCAAGTTTACATCACAATTTATGTTGCATAAATCACATATGTAGGTATATATATATATATATATATATATATATATATATATATATATATATATATATATATATATATATATATATATATATATATATGGGCATGAATCATGCAATGAAAGTTTGAGATTCCTATGCAAGTTCATACCTTTATGTTAAAACTACATAAGTTATGAAAGTACATGCGTCATACACCCATTGTCTATGCAAGTTTAGATGAAACACCTTATTCACACATGCAAGTTCACTCCTTATGTTTAGATCTATATGCCAATTCATGTTATGACTTTTGTTCGTAAGTTAGATCTAATTTATATTATATGCATGTGTTGATGTCTTCTCTTTATTCCATAAGTTAGACTATTCAAGTCAAATGTATATTTCACGTTAAACGAACGAACATACAACGTGGGGCAATGGGATAATATTAAAAGATTTAATATTGAAAATTGGTATAAATGCCTTAAATGTCATATAATTAATTTGTGAGGTAAATTGGTATAATTTTATATACCATAAATAGATGGACATAATTAAGGTGTTAATTATAGACATAGTTAAATTTGTAATTGATTGACAATTTGAATAGGGAGATTAATTCAAATTGGGGATAATTAATTATGTAATAATAAACCGCCTAAGACACGAGGTTAGACTCGTTTGTGGTGTAAGAGTGCCCGGACCTGCCCGACAAATCCAGCTTCCACAAATGCCAGTCTAATGTGACAATTCTTGGGCATAAATTAAATACGTAACAATTTTAAAGACATGAGGTTAGGCTCGCTTGTGGTGTAAGACTGCCCGGACCCGCCTGGCGAATCCAGCTGCTACAAATGCTAGTCTAATGTGGGAGGTCTTTACAAGGATGCGGTGTTAATGAATTAAGAAACACTTAACCAGATAAACATGTTGTGGGACATGATGGGGTTAAGTGGGTGCCTTGGGTGGCATGTAGAATTAAGTGGGTGCCTTGGGTGGCATTTGAAATACGATTAGATGCACTTAACCAAGATTAAAACTTGTAAGAAGACATGAATAAGAATGGGGTTAAGTGGGGAAAAACCTTAAAGGGGACCAAGCATAGGTGGAAACTTGTGTCATGCATGGGGGCCCTTTTCAAACCAGTAACCCATTAAGTATCTTTGTGGGCTCGACCCAAGTCGAGGACGGGACACGCGTACTGAATTTGATTGTAAGAGGTCAAAACGGGTTAGCGGTGGCAACGCAAGTCCAACGGGTTCATATGTGTGTGTGGGCCCGGGCTGGTAGGTAAGACGTTGTTGCATCGTGTAGATATAAGCCGTGCATTTTTAGTAGTATCGGATTGCCACTTTGGGGAGTGATACACCCACTGTGGGGCCAGCACGGGTATCTACGAGTTAGGGAGCCGATTGAATGGGGGTAGTGGGTACACCTAGTGGAGATAGGGGTAGATGGCACCTATGGAGGTAGCTAGGGGTACACTAAACTACCATTAGCGGTATTAAGTTCTGTAGGCGGGATTAACCTTTAGGGTGACTAGTGGTGGTGCAATATAGTAATTATCTGATAGCGATTAGGGGCGCCTTTAACGTTATATTTGTTCGTCTTATTTCCTTGTTTGCTCTGTCATACCCAATTGTTCACAGTCATTTCCTTATTTTCCAACTTATGCCTTAGTCTAGTTATTTTGATAACTATATTGTTAAAGTTATCGCACTCGCCAGGCTTTATGTCTGACCCCCTTTTCTTTCCACCTCTTTTCTTCCTCCCCCTCCCCCTCCGGTTTGCAAGGAGGGAATACTACAGCTTAGTGCAGATTTATTTCAGTTGCTTAAAGAGAGTAGATGTATCGCTTTGGACTCTCTCATCTTTATTGCTTTGCTTATGCTCAGTGGGGATTTATGCATCTATGTTATTTAAGTATTTGCTTCTTTATGTACTTTGAAGTTTTTGGAAAAGACTATTGATCCTGTTGTAATGGTTTTGGAGATTACTTATGTAAACTCGCTTTGAGTTATGATGCAATAAAATAAGTTTTTAACTTCCGTTGTGTTGTTTTATTTATTTATTCTTGTAATTTATCTGTTCTATACAAAAATAACGCTTCATGGACATTGATGCATTCCCTTAGTGGTTGACATTAATGGATATGGGGTGTTATTGTGAGAGTTTTAGTTAAACTAATCTATGTATGTATATATATAATATTGCTGAAATTATATTTTACTATACAGTTTAAGATGGTCTTCATTGATAATAATCTTAGATCTGTTATGTGATATTAATGTAATTGTGGATAAGCAACTTGCTTGTTTTATGTATGGATATTGTTAAAATGTTTTGATGCTCGTATATATCCTGAATTAGATATAAATGTATATATATTGAATTGGTTAATTAAAATTCATATTAGATTTGAATATAATCTCTGATTCTAGAGTTAAAATAACCAATATTTTGAAATGTTCAAAACAAATATATGCATGATTCCTAAATATTATAGAATTTATATTTATATATGTATATTACACATATTTTATTTAAATCCAATTTATATTTTGAATATATAATACATGTATTTTGATACATGTATATAAAACTGATATTGTTCACCACTACGAATTATAGAATTCCCTTTAAAGCAAATTTGGTTGTATTAAGTTGTAACAACCCGGAAAATCTAAGGCAACTTTTTTTTTTGGCCCTTTTTGTGAATTATTTTAAATAATTACGACGAGAATTTTTTTTGAATAGAATTGGAACTTATATATTTAACTGAATCGACATTAGAATATAAATATTTATTTTAATTATAAATGGAATTGGAAATGGCGCGGTAGTTTGAAAATTCGATTTCAAAATTCAATTGAATGTACATGATTCAAAAAAAACTGAATTGTAGCGAAACCAAAAATATTTGAATCTGTTTAATCGTATCTTTCTAACGGATGTAAGAAACTGAGATTTCGTTTTAGAAGTTGAGAGTTACATCTAGTTTAAAATTCAAAAAAGTTGCTGTGGAATTTACATATATTTTAATATATACAAAGCCCTTAAAAATAGCCATTTTGCAAACGACCTCCGTTTTCGACGAAACCACTTTTGTAAGATCCGGGATGTCAAGTTATTGCTAGATTCCAAAATTCAGAATTTTTGGGATTAATATGTGAGTGTGGCAGAAGAAAACGTATTTGAATAGTTTCAGCCAATTTGGATTGACCAGGAAATGGCCATTTTTTAAATGGTCTTCAAATTTTACGGAATTAGTTTTGTTAGGACCTTATTCGTCAATAGAAGCTAGAAATAATTTTTTTGGAATTTTCAGGGTTAGTATATGGCCCCAATAAATTGAAATGTGTGTTTGAATTTAAAATATAATGATTTACATTTTAAATTTAACGGAAACTGATTAACATAGAAATGTGTTTATTTTACGCTCTTATATCTTATATTTTGTATATAAATAAATATTCCTTGGGTATTGTTTTTTCATTTTTAAGATATGCCGATACAGTCAGAAAAATGGAAAATAGAGATCAAATTGTTGCATATTTACATTTGAAGACTTGTTGACGAAGATCTCACATCCAGTTGCATTTTGGATAAGAAAATAACTAGTAGAAAGGCCATATATATCACAAATCAATGAAGAATTATCAAAGGAGCAAGAGGAAAAGAGGAAAGGCCCAAATTTACTAGATTTGACTAAGACCCATTTGTAATTCTCGTTGTAAACACTTTTGTTAATTCCCTAAGGCCCATTTGTCATTGATTTAGGGTTAGGGTTAGGGTTGGCTATCTATCCTATAAATACCCTTGTATTCTCATTGTAAAGATCATCCTAGAATTAATAAAGTCTTCTCCTTCTTCTCTTTTCTGCATTTTTTTTATTTTCTTAGCAATTAGTGTTGTCTGCACAATTAGATTTGGTAGAACACTATTTGTCTTTTTCATTTATTTTTCATTAGTGATTAAACGTTTGATTAGATTCAGCGGTAATCCCAATTTTATTTCCTGTTTGTTATTTTAATTTCTGCAATTTCAATTTCTGTTCTTTTTACTGCTTCCTTAGGTCAATTGGATTGAATACAGTTTTGATTAGATTCAGATCTGATTCAATTGAATAATAGTTTAATTGCAGTTTCAATTTCGTTTGCTTTAAACCATCCTCGGAGATTTGTCTAACTCGCCCAAGAAATTTTATAAATAATTTAATTTAATTTACCTCCCTGTGATTCGGCCTGCATACTACACGATCTGTGTGCTTGCAGTATTTATTTCAAAATTCGCGCTTTTCTATTTATTAGAAAGAGACCATCAAGTTTTTGGCGCCGTTGGCGGGGAGGTAACGATTAAATTTTATTATTTATTTAATTTCTGATTCGTGCTAGTTTTTTTTTGTTTCCATCTTTTTTCAACAATTTCTTTCCAAAAAAAAAATTTCTCTTTTAAAATCTTTCCTCTCTGCCTTGTGATTAATTCTCTACTTGAATAATTAGGTCTCTTCCCGCTTTTGCAATTTTTTTTCCTTTTACATCTCTTTCTCTTCTTTTTCCTATTGTTTTTTTTCCAACAATAAAAAAAAGAGGTAATAAAAAGATTCTTCTTTTGAAATTCTTTCCTTGTTATACATTTCCATTGCTTAAATTCTTTCCTTTTCTCTCTTCATATTTTTCTATATTTCTTCTTCTGCTGCCTTTATTCTTCCATATTTCTTCTCCATCCTCGTCTCCGGTCCAAAACCACATTCATAAACCATCCTTCCACTTAACATCACACAAAATTTATCACCCATCATCTTCACGTTCTTCTCACACAAGCCATAAATTCCTCCTACAACAAATTTCCTCAACCTCCCCCCTTCCCAGTCCAAATCATCACACAAGTAACGCATAACAGTTCTCTTGCCAAACCTCATCCGATCGTCCTATTCATGCAATACACCACAGTTCCAATCACCAGCCATCCTCATAGCCCCATACAACAACCAAGCCAGATCAATTGCAAATTCAAACCAATTCGCATATTGACAAACAGTAAACCCAATCCAATTCGCTACTCGAACTGATTTCGAAACTTCAATCAAATTGCGAAGTGCCTGTTTTCAAACCGATTTAAAAAAAAAACTATCAAGCGACGATCAACTCGAAAGTTGATCCAGAACTCGAATCAATTTCAAAAAAAAAAGAGGCCCAACTTATTGATTTCTGGGAGATAATTTTTTTTTTATTTGTGGCGTTATATAGAAAAGAAAGGAGGCATGAGTCTTGTGGTCTAATCTAGCTGGAATTGTAGTTACTTGGTTTAATTGGTTTGGTTTAGCGTACTCTCTTTTTCTGATTACAGTTGTGATCACCTTTCTTACTTTCTTTTTATGCACCCGTGTTTAGGTGTGACAAGTTAGATTTTGACTTTTTTTAGCTTTGTTGAGTTTTGATTTTTGTTGAGTCAATTGTTAGTTTTTTTAGTTCTGTGAGTTAGTTTTTTTAAGTTAAGTTCGTTTGTTCGTTAGACATTTTTTTACTGAGTAAATTGTTAGTTATTTTTGTTTTTCTTCTTTGAAAAAAAAAGAAAAAAATCAAAGAGCAAAGTGAAGGAACAGAGTGCAACCAGCGAACGGGAATTTCAAAGGTCAACCGACTTGCAGACAATGGAGTTGAATAGCTAACACAACTCAAATTCTCTGGACGGACTGCCATACCCCACTGTAATATTTTCTAAACTCTACAGGTGCTCTGCTACAAAAAGAAAAATATATACATTGCTTGTAAAAAAATTCTGCAGGGGCAGCAGCTTGCTTTTTCAATTTTTATTTCTGCAATTATTCTTGTGTGACTGTTGTGTCGGCTGAAATTTCTACATTGATTTGGTGAGGAATGAATTTCCATAATTATAAGCATCACTCTCATCGCTTTTCAAGAATAAAATATGATTTGATTTTCAAAATATTTAACTACTAGAGTATATTTTATGAAATTGGTTGTCTCAATGGTTTGATCGCGGATATATATTAGTTCAATTTATTGAACTTCTCACAGAAGAGGTTGCATACTACCCGTAAAACATTGGTCGTATCCCTTAGTATTTATACTATACGTGAACGACCATAAGATCCTCTTCCCCCTTCAAATCGAGATTATCAACTAATAGGATATACTTGAGTACGTTATCAATTTTGTAACAACAGCTACTTGTGTCAATCTTAAGTCTTGGATTTTTTATATTCAACAACGATGAGTGAAAAGAGTGTTAGCCATCATAATTCTCCTAGGAATTTTGAGATTGATGAAATTGGCATGATTCAGACCACAGTTAATGGAACCTTTATTGACACTTCTGAAGCCTTGAAAATGTGTTTTAACCATTTCAACTCTGATTTCGATTAGCTCGAATACATTTCTGAATTAAATGAACTTCTTGACCCGAAACCTATGTGATCTAAATCTAACCAAGGAACGTTAACTAATCTTAGCACACAAGAATTTCCTAAGTTAGACCTCAAACCCTTGCCACAAGACTTTGAGTATGATTACTTGGACTCTACACAAAATTTTCCCGTAATGTTGGCCTCTGATCTTACCGAGGACCAAGAAGGAACACCTTTAAAAATTTTACAGGATAATCTACATTTGAATGGTATTAATCACAGTCACAACCAAAATTGCATAGGGAAGATTTTGATTTCAGAAGTTATTGACAAGCCTCTAGTTCCTTAAAAAAGCAGATACTAAATCCTCAAACATCATTTTCGATAGAGGCAAGTGTAGGCGAAAAAGGAAATCTCATTTTTCACATAATACTCATCATCATCGTAGATTTTATTCTGCATATGATTTTCATTCATATACAGTGGCTAAACTTCATTTCATTTTACAAATAATTTTGCAACTCATTCAACTTTGGGTACGATCTTTCAAATTTAGGAAATGTTACATTGTGGACACTATTTAGTTCTAGTGTGGGGGGGAGTCTGCATTACATTCATTTTTTATTTTTCTTTTCATTTTATTTTACTTTTCACTTTCATGCATTTAGATAGGACCATCATACATTTTAGGTTATAACAACATGCCATATTTTTCTTTTTCTTTTCATTTTTATTTTTCTTTTCATTTTATTTTTCTTTTCACTTTCATGAATTTAGGTCATAATAACACGCCTTTTCATTTTTTGGAAAATATGACTCATTTTCGATTAATACAACAAATGAGTTAAGGATTGTTAATCAGTTGATAGTATTTTTTTCTCTCAAATAAGATCGAATATGAAATATAATGAAATGTTGAATTTTTGAGGAATAATAGTGTAACCGGTACATAGGGACATCTTCTGTGATGGCCATGAAGTTTATTCTATATTGTAGTCTTTGTTTAATGAGTGGAGGACGTAGAATACTTATATTGGCTTTTCGAATCTTTAAAACTAAGTTGTGTTAAGCTGAATTCGCATAATCTCTCGTGTTCTTATATTTTCAATAATAATAATAATAATCCAAGGGTATCAAACAATGCTTGTGAATCTCGCGTTGGTGTGCGAACCCGCCAAGCTCTATCCAACATGTTGTTGACAAAGTCAGCGTCGGAATATCTTGGTCTCATTTTATGAGTTGGACACCTAAGGATTACTGACATATTGTTGACAAAGTCAACATCGGTCTGTACAATCCGCCAAGCTTTGCCCTAACTCTCACTCAGTCTGCAAGGCAGTGTATAGGTGGTATGCCTTGGTCTTTTAAGTTAGGTGTATATAATTAATCATAAATTTTAACTTTTTTAGAGATAGAGAATAAGGGATGATGTCCAGACATTTCTTGACCTTATTGATTTGACTATCCATGCAAAAGGAAATTAGAATACCACTTCACAAACTATGACAAGCAAACTAAGAATTTATTTCATGGCTGCACTATGTTATCGACCGAACTAACTGGCCAAACTGGAATTTAACATTTGAAAATTTGATTTATATTGAAAATTTGTGAAAAGTTGAGGTATCTAAAATAAAATCAATTGATTAGAAATTGTTAGTTTAAATTATTGTACCACTTTTCTGAAATAAGTCGTGTTCTCATTTTTATTTTCATTTTGCATAAGTCCTCTGCATTCATGTAGTTAAATTAGAACCATATCATACTGCATTTGGATTTTGTGGGTAGTATCCATTGAAAACCCTCACGAGACACTACTCGTCCTACTAGGGAAACCTAGAGGTTTAATGGCTTGTTGCATACACTCAATGCAACCGTGTTTCCTACGAAAGTGTGACCTATCCAGTGTAGTTTTTCATTTTTTGTTTTACTCGAGGACGAGTAAAAGATAAGTGTGAGGGTATTTGATTAACATAGAAATGCGTTTATTTTATGATCTTATATCTTATCTTTTGTATATAAATAAATAGTACTTGGGTATTGTTTTGTCATTTTTACAGATATGTCGATACAGTCAGAAAAATGGAAAATAGAGATCAAATTGCTGCATATTTACATTTGAAGACTCGTTGACGAAGATATCACATCCAGTTGCTTTTTGGATAAGAAAATAACTAGTAGAAAGGCTATATATATCACAAATCAATGAAGAATTATCAAAGGAACAAGAGGAAAAGAGGAAAGGCCCAAATTTACTAGATTTCACTAAGGCCCATTTGTAATTCTTGTTGTAAACTCTTTTGTGAATTCCCTAAGGCCCATTTGTCATTGTATTAGGGTTAGGGTTAGGGTTAGGGTTGGCTATCTATCCTATAAATACCCTTGTATTCTCATTGTAAAGATCATCCTAGAATTAATAAAGTCTTCTTCTTCTCTTTTCTGCATTTTTTTTAATTTTCTTAGCAATTAGTGTTGTCTGCACAATTAGATTTGGTAGAACACTATTTGTTTTTTTCATTTATTTTTCATTAGTGATTAACCATCTGAATAGATTCAGCGGTAATCCTAATTTTATTTCCTGTTTTTTATTTTAATTTCTGCAATCTCAATTTCTGTTCATTTTACTGCTTCCTTAGGTCAATTGGATTGAATACAGATTTGATTAGATTCAGATCTGATTCAATTCAATAATAGTTTAATTGCATTTTCAATTTCATTTGCTTTCAAACAACCTAGAGGATTTGTCTAACTCGCCCAAATTTTTTTATAAATAATTTAATTTAATTTACCTCCCTATGATTCGACCTGCATACTACACGATCTGTGCGCTTGCAGTATTAATATTAAAATACATGCTTTTCTATTTATTAGAAAGCGGCCATCAGAAACTGATCGTACCGGTTGAATTGGCTTACGGGACATGTCCCATTGCGTTCGGAATGTGGATAATTAGCTGGGGGCAACTTGTGGGGCTCGAATTGAAGTTCGAAATAAAACTGACTTTTTAAAATCAAAAGGAGGAAAAATAGTAATATAATATAATATATAAATATATACTTACCTCACCCCTGAACACTCTCTCTCCCCGATTAAAAGCAAAAAGAAAAAAAAAGACCGTGCTCAGCTAACCCTAACCCACCGCCACCCATCGTCACACCCCCCTCCACTCGCGCCGCCTCTCCAAACGCCAGGCCCCACCTCGCCGTACCACCCCGTTCTTTCCTCTCTCTCTCTCTCTATCGCGCGAGCCTCCACCTCGAACTCCAAGCCCTCCAGACCCCGACGCATTGACCACCGCCCCTCCGTTCATCTTCCCCCTTCCCTCCCAGCCGCGAGCGCTACCGTGAAGCACTGAACCACCTCCGTTTTCCCCCAGCGACGTGCCCCTCAGCCCTTGCTCCGACCAGCAGGCCACTCCAAACCGATGTAAACCCTTAACCACTTCCCCTTGCACCGCCGAATCACCAATATAGCCCCTCTCCCTTCAACAAAAATCCAAATTAAATGTTTACTTTTTATTTTTATTTTTATTTACATTTCTTTTATTTTATTTTCAGTTTATTATTTAACATGAAAGGTTGAATTTTTATTAACATGAAAAATTTAATACGAAAGCTTTGATTTTTAGCATATGAAAAGATTTGATTTTTATAATAAAAAAGATTAGATCTTTCTAATAAAAAAGATTAGATTTCTATAATTAAAGAGATTTGATTTTTGAACTAACAAAGTTATGACTTTTTTTTGTTAAAGATTTGACTTTTAAATATGAATAGCGATATGAAAATATTATGTTTAGTTAGATAAAAAATATAATTTTTATCGTATAGAGAAAGATATAAGTTTTATATACCTAGCATTATAAAAATATAATTTTTATATGAGTAGCAGTATAAAAATAGCGATTTTTAAATATATGAACATCAAATTAAAAACGTGATTTTTAATGTGAACAACGTTGAGAAGACTGAGTTGGAATGTCAGGTGAACTCTGACTGTTCTGAAATACAGAAATAAGACTGATAGAGTGGAAACCCAAGGTGAGAACTCCTCACTGAAATTTTCTTATGTAGTTATTTATTTTATAACTTCATATATGAACTGTTCCCCGTCGTCCACAGACCATGGACGACTTGTTTGATTGTTTGGTTGAGTTGATTAGATTGTTGGGTTGGATTTGGTTGTTTAGGTGAAATGAATTGATTAGAACTATTGGGTGTATATGGCGCGAGCCAATACCAGGAGAGGGGTAATGCTAGACATTACCCGATTTTGATATCGCACCGTTATGCGCCAAAATTTTCTAAAATATGTTAACACAATAAAAATATCATTTTTGTTGTATAAATGAACTGAATAAAATATTCATATGTTGAATAAAATATTTTATCTTTAAAAATGTAATTTTTAACGTTCATATGAATAAAATAAATATTCATTTACAAATCAGACGATTTGTTTACGTACACCCATTTTACTGATATGGATTGGGACGATAAATTTTACACATCGCCCAACTGCACAAATAAATTTTTCTTTGTTGTTTGAAAACCCCACACGTGTATTGGGAAGAAATTGGACATACACTAATCCCACTAATTAGCGGTATGTCGATCGATTGATTGATAAGCTGTTGTAAGCGTTAAATATTTATATTTGATGCTTATGCAGTATAGAGTGCACTTTGGATGATTGTTGACTGTATTTGATTGTTGTTGTGTACATGCGTGTATGAAATCCACATAAATCAAATTATATGGTAATTGACTGTGTCTGATTCCAATTCAGAAAGAATGAATATTTTTAAATATCGAATATATTAAAATAACGAATATTTTAAAATAATATTCAGTAAAAGATCAAAATTTGGGGATGTCCGATTTGGGATGGACACGAAACTATTTAAAGCCATGTTGATTAGATTAACGCCATTTTAATGCAAACGATATTTATATCGATTTTATTCATATTTATAATGACTATCGAAAAGGAATTGATTTCAAAATATAATGTTTTGAAAATATTATCATTTATATATCGATGATATAGAATATTCAATTTTGATTAGAAATTGAATATGAAGTTGAAATTGTTTTGAAAACGAATTTAAAACGATTTATAAAATACGTTTTAAATGGAAATCGACGAAATATAAAATATATATATTATATATATAATGGCCTGAATAGAACGCGCCTCGCTGCAGGAGTTCGCGAATTTTGACCATTGACTTCGAATGGACAGTACGGAAGATCCGACCGTTGGGTTCTCCTAAAACCGGAACCGTTGGGTTTGTAACGAAAAGAGCTTTCTAAAGAATTCAAGAAATTAGAAATCTAATGGTTGGATTTAGAATTATGTCCAAATCAAATTTGGAAAAGGTCGCTGTAAGTGCAGTTCGTTGGCCATTTATGGAAATCAACTGTACGGGCCTTGTTAAAATTATTAAAAATATCAATAATTAGTGTAAAATCATAAGAAATGATTTGGAAAGAATTGGGATGAAAAACTCCATATTTGAAAAGATAAAAATATATTTTTATCGAAATGAACTAGTTTTGAACTAGAATTATAATCCAATTATTTTTAAATAAATAAATTAGATTTGAAATTATTTTAAAAATAACCAGAATTTCCAATATATGAATCGAAATTGTCTTCGGAATATTTCGATGTTGGATTTCGTGATTATACAGATATTGTTATGGAAATTTGAAAGATATGTATATCGTTATTTCAAATACGATATTTGTTGATTACAGAATTTGATATTGAATATAAGCCGATATATTTTCTATTCAGAGCCTGGTATTTAATATCAAATTGGATTTTGGGTTGTCGTGAATGGTATCTTTAATAATATTGTTCTTAGACCCAATGGAGTTAAGAAAATTTGAAACTGACTTGAGATTAGTTAAGTTGAATGGTTTCCTGGGTATTGATCTGATGTTGGTTTCGGCCTTCGGGGTTAACACTTAGGGAATTGTTCTCTTACAAATTTACGGTTAGAGACTGACAGAATGTGAATTGGGTTTGTTGTGAACTGTGTTTTAGCGACATTCATTCTTTAACCCAATTTACAGTGAAATGAGATTTGGAATTTATAAATCTTTTGTTAAGATTTAAAGGAGATTTTCGAAAGCAAAGTTTTCCAATTTAACATATTAAATTGGAATTGAATGGAATTCGATTTGGTAATAATCGAAATAAGCTTCTGTAGAGGAAGACGGTTAAGATATATGGAATTTAAAAGGCCTCATTGTTATTCCATTTATATTATCAGTTGGATATAGAAGTTTATATCGATTATATATATCGATTTTTTTTCCATGAAGATTCCATTGTTAATGGAATGTGATTTTGGGTTGTCGTGAATGGTATCTTTAATAATATTGTTCTTAGACCCAACGGAGTTAAGAAAATCAGAAACTAACTGGAGATTAGTTAAGTTAAATGGTTTCCTGGGTATTGATCTGATGTTGGTTTCGGCCTTCAGGGTAGTACTTAGGGGATTGTTCACTTGCTACTTTATG